>JAOBRD020958950.1:0-12157 GCA_027575215.2 Hydrozoanthus sils
CGTATAGTGGTTAGTACATTGCGTTGTGGCCGCAATAACCCAGGTTCGAATCCTGGTCACGGCATTCTCTTCCAACAATTTTTGTACAAAATATTCTTTTTTAAAAAATGTTTTGATTAACCTTAGACTACTTAAAAATATCATCCAGGAGTAGCAGTTAGCCGTGATCGTATCGTGGTTAGTACATTGCGTTGTGGCCGCAATAACCCAGGTTCGAATTCTGGTCACGGCATTGTATTCCAACATTTTCGTCCAGAATACTATTTTTTAAAAAAAATGTATTGATGAACCAAGGACTACCTAAACAAATCATCCAAGATTCGCAGTTAGCCGTGATCGTATAGTGGTTAGTACATTGCGTTGTGGCCGCATTAACCCAGGTTCGAATCTTGGTCACGGCATTCTCTTCCAACAACTTTCGTACAAAATATTCTTTTTCAAAATTGTTTTGATTAATCTAAGACCACTTAAACATATCATCCAGGATTAGCAGTTAGCCGTGATCGTATCGTGGTTAGTACATTGCGTTGTGGCCGCAATAACCCAGGTTCTAATCCTGGTCACGGCATTCTGTTTCAGCATTTTTAGTCCAAAATACTTTTTCTTAATGAATTGATTAACCTAAGACTACTAAAACAAATCATACAGAATTCGCTGTCAGCCGTGATCGTATAGTGGTTAGTACATTGCGTTGTGATCGCAATAACCCAGGTTCGAATCCTGGGCACGGCAAAGTATTCCAAATTTTTGCGTTCCAATATACTTGTTTCTTATATAAAAACATTAATGAAGCAACGACCACTTTAAAAATCACAGAGGATTCGCTGTCAGCCGTGATCGTATAGTGGTTAGTACATTGCGTTGTGGCCACATTAACCCAGGCTCGTATCCTGGTCATGGCATTCTTTTCCAAAATTTTGTGTCCAAAAAACGTGTCCTTTGTAAGGCCTTTTTGATAATTGAAGGCTACCTTAAGATTTCCCACAGATGTGGAGACAGCCGCCAATTGGGAGGTTCACAGGAGAAATAGTTGAAAAAGCTTATGGCGTTAATTTGGATGCACAATTTTTTCTATAGTTCAAAATTCTGAATAGTCAATATAGAATAGTGTCAATTAAGCCTATATTTTTTGGCTCGTTTATTAACAAAACATTATAGACCCTATTCATAAATGGCAGCGATTTGAAATATTTTTTCGTTTAAATACAATTAAGCTAAACTAGTTTGGTTCTTTAGAAAAACTATCAAAAGAATATGTTACGCAAATCGAGGTTAGTTGCGCTAATTCGAATGTGGACAAAAGGTTACATAAACCGCCGCCATTTATGCATTAGGTCTATAAGCTACATGCTCTGCTGGCCCTGGAAGAAGCTTTGCTTAAGTGCTAGAACTTGTTGAACTTTCACTGGTAATTTTAGACGCCAGAAAGCTAGTCGGTGCTGAGATTATTGGCAGGAGGGCACTTCTTTTTGGTGTTCAAAGTGAAGGAAATAGTTGAAACTGTGAAAGTTTATAAAAATGCAGGGAAAATGAGATACGTAAGTAGCCAATCAGCGTCAGTCGCGCATGCGCGTCGTTTGTAGTTGTCAGAAAATTGCTTAGTTTTTTGGCAATTTCAGCTTGGGTTTGCCAAGTTTTACACTCTGTTAAGATAGTTTTGGATTTCTTGTGATAGGAGAAGATAGACCTCTGGCTCTGAGGCAAGATAAAATTATAGCTTCTACAAGAACAGGTTTAACAGGTTTATTTTTTTCTGGCTTACAGTTTTAAATTTATAATGACAGTACACCTGTGGAGGGTGTAGGATTGAGAACCCTGTGGGGTTAATCAGGCAATTCTGCACCCTTTTAGAGTATTAACAACAAATACTGTGGCGGAAGAAGCTTAGAAAGTCAGTACATGTAATGATAACAATAATACTTTGCAAAAAGTAATAATAATAATGAGTAATAACTTTAATAAACTGCAAAAAAGTCCATAAAGTGAAAACAGTACGTGAAACAAATTTAGGAGGTAGTTATTGCAAGGGAAGAAAGTCTTTGAGTTTTTTTTCTTAAAGATACTAATCGAACAACTATTTTTTACTTCAAGCAGCGTTTCATTCCACACTGTAACTGCTGCATATTTTGTACCGAACAGTAGAGAGGCTTATCTGTTCAGCTTTCAGCCCCATAGTTTACCCAAAACTGATTTTAGATGTCACAGAAAGTTTCACGTTACTTGGAAATTGGATTATATATATATTTTTATTATTTGGAGTGAAACATCTAAGCAATAGTATTATTTTGCAGTGCATGGTAGAAACACTACAATGTAAACTATTTTATCAAATACCTACGGTATTGCCTGATAAGCAGCAAAAATGACTCGTGTTGATCGAAGTTGAGTGCTACCTTTTTCTGAAGAATGATTGAAAGACTTTTTTTTCCCCACTATTCAACTTTAGTTAGTTACAAACGCTGTCTGGGGTTTCAGCCACATTTGAAAGCAATAGTCAAAAGATTTCAGACCGGTTTATACGTCGTGTTTGTTATTTTATTTCCTTTTGCCATCACACAAGGAACGGATTATTTCCGTTTAAGATTATTTTACTTTTCTTGTCTTTAACTCTAAAATTCTACGGCGTGGTGACGGTGGGATGTCTTTACTGTGCTCGACGTTTAATGGTCCACACTCCTTTTGAAAACAAACCATAAAGAGCATGAGTTAATACAACATGATTACAAGACACACAAATGTTTTAGCAACATCTAGGTAAAACCTTGGTGTGTATTGCTTCTCACTCAATCATTGATAGCAATCTAAATATTAGGAAGACGTAGAAACCTCGGGGGACTACATGCGTAGAACCTACAAGCGCAATCCCTCGGATTTTTCTTACATCTAAAAGAATCTTATCACAATTCCATAGTTAATACATTTTGTACTGTTCTTATATAAACAAAAACTTAAGTTTGACCATTACTGTTTTCTTGCTATTTAAACCAGCAAAATGATGCCGCGACATGTAAATCGTTCTAAAGAAAGTCATTACAACATTTTGTGTAAGCTTTATTTATATCCCATTAACAATATTTTTACGAAACCGACATGAAATTATTAATTTATATAGGTACAATTATTGTTCCTTCCTTTTTTAAAAAAAAATGTTAATTTGAGACTTGAATCTAGTTTTTCCCTCACTCAGCGAACAGAATCTGGACGGAAGCCGGTTCCGCTGAATGAGTAGAACGATTACTGACAATGGCCTAAAATTTCAGCTGATTACTAAGATTCGAGAAGATTTTTACTGATTGCTTTAGTGATCACTGAGAATCAGGTTATTTCGATTAGAATCTCTCGGCTTTTTCCAAAATATATAGAACGAATTATTTGTAAATTACATGAAAATATGATTATAGCGCTGGCACTTCATCTTGGAAAAATTTACGACCACTTTTTTACAGTTTTTCATTCATTAGTAAGTTATTACAGTCAAGCCTTGAAATTCTTAATTCCTTTTATTAGCAAAGTTGAATTGCCAAACATTTTGCTGGCTGGTCCATGTAATCTTATTGGGCTGCTGCACGTGCAACAAAACTCAATTGGCTAAATTTTGCGAAACGATAGCAGACCCTTTTCTTGTTAATGGGGTTAGATGTATATTTATCTTTCTCTTCTTCAGAAAATGTTAATTTGAGTCTTGAATTTAATTCATCCCTCAGTAAAATACTAAGAATATGTGTATGTAGTAGGGAACCGTGATAAGAGCTAGCATTCATGTAACCTTAAAGCTTTGTAGTTCTAACAGGTAACTACCTCAAACTCAAAGTGCTTCATTTTCGGAGTTATTTAGGCATTGCGTCATTGGAACGAGAAAAGTTTTCACAAACAAGTGGCAGAAACTGAAGGTCTCAAAACACGGCTCGACTTCTGTTACAAATTTTACAACAAAATTGAAAACAAACTTTCTCAAAAAAATTACAATAAACTAATTGCTTATAATATGGAGTAAAATTGAACTACTATGGAACTTGTACGGATAAAGAAGTATGATTTGTTTCCCATACCTACATCTATTTGTTGGAGTGCACTTCGACCTCACACAGAGTAAGTGCACCAAAGCCTTGTAGGTGGACACTGACATATCTTCCTTTCAGTGGCGCGTTACACATCACAGCACCGGATACCAAACTGGAAAAATCCAGGCCCGAACGACAAAGCGGGTTTAAAGCGTAGATTCGACTGTTACCTTAAAGTGAATAATTATGTTTTTTGTTAGTCTAAATTCCCAAACAGCAAAACTATAACAATTGCACAGTGAGGTTTTTCACGACTTAGCTTGATGAAAAAACAAATGAATAGTTAACCAGATTCTTTAATTGAAAATGTGCCTGTGGACCACTCACCAACGCGAATGTCGACGCGCCTCAATCGTCCCGAACAGCAATCAAGACGGTTGAATATGTCGACTCTTTCAACTGTGCGGCTTGCTTGCAGGTCTACGCGCCACCAAGGTTCAAAGGAAAGTATGGTGTGGGTACAAGACCTCCCACCCCAGTTTCCATTTCTGTTGCCATCGGTGGCTCGAGAGGCAACGCCCCCATGACCCACAGAGGACTGAATTGCAGGCTTGTGGATAGCAAGGTTATGACCTGTAAATACAATGGAAACCTTCGTTTGTGTTCTCGTTCTTCCTACATGGGTTGGCTGAATCCCTATCGTTTTACTATCTCGGAATGGTTTAGTTTGTTAGTTAGGTTACCTGATTATCAAATTTCAATGATAGCAATAGAATAGTGCTTTTACATTACTTGTTAGAGCGGTACAAGTACGAAAAAGGTTGTTAGGAATCAGCAGACAAGCAACAATTACAAATTCAAGTAATACTAGACGCTTAGGAGCGTGTAGTCGGACTACAATACACAACAGAAGAATTTGACGCTTCAATTAATTGCAATATGTACAAACAAGGCTGCCATCAATAGCATAATCAAAAAGAAAATATCATTGACAAAATTATCGAACAATGTGTTAAGCGTTGTATCATTATACAACGCTTAACACATAAACTTATCAATGTTGTTACTGTGAATTTTGATTATAGTGTGGTGAACTAAGAGTTACAGTAGTATTTTTCTTCTGAATTTCCTTAACTGAGTAGCGAGTTCGTTTTAAGCTTTTGTTTTGCGGAAAGACTCGTTTCATTTCGAAACTGACGTTCCTTGACATACCGCGAATGGTGTGTGAATTTGTGAGCAATTCGAGGGTCTTTAGAAGTAGTTTAGTTTGACATCCTGAACATTATGATAGACACTGAAATAGAACTTAATAAATCTTTCCAGCAAAAAAACTTTCCTTCTTCGTAGTGAGCTATCGTAACATAAAGTGTTATGATAATTTGGTTGATCATGTTACTGTTCCCAGCCAATTACAAACGCGATGTGACACATTGGCAAAAAGGTCAACCTAGAGTCGGGCCCCCTGCGTGATAGCCCGACTAATAATTATTCAGCAACTACAAAGTTGACGTAATTTATTTTACAGTAAAAAAAAAACAACCCCATGCGGATTTTTGATGTACTAGTTATCATTATGTTAAAGCAACCTAGATTAAGATTTACTTTTTGTTGTCAACCTCGGTGATATTTTTTGCTCTGAAAGAAGGTTTTGATTCTGCATTCAAAATTTTCTCGCTGATCAGGTAATTACATACATTTCTTACCGTGCGCGTGCACTGCACAAATTCCTGCAGCAAAAACAAAACAAATCTGCAGTTAACAGAATTTATTAGATTCATGATATACAATAAAAAATGACAACTGCAAGAGTCCTTTTACAATATTGATTTTTGTGTAACGAGGAAACATCTACCAAAAAAGACGATAGCAGACCGTGGATTGAAAAATCGAGGTCATAAACTAACCGTAAAGGAGAAACAAAATTGGAAGCTGAGTGATTGCCTGCATCTTACTCCAAACTAGGTGAACGTAGATCTTTGACAGCTGTAAAACAGTTGATGTTAGTATAGATAATCGCATGGGGCAGAGTAAAATTTAGGATTAGTATCACGAGTGTTTTCTTTTATTTTTCAAAATTGCCCGAAACAGTCGCTTCGTAGGGACATCGAGGGCAAAATCATTCATTTTTCGCGGTACCGAAACGACAAAACGTTGCTTAACTAAATTTATTTTATATCCCAAGTTTTTTTCGAGTTGGGAACCTTTGCAATCACTGGAAACATTCGGAAATCTTCGCAAACGGTTTTCAAACCGTAAAAACGTTTTTAAGGCGTTTTTACGGATTTTAAAATGTTCGGAAGTCTTTGGAAGTTTTCGGAAATTTTCGAAAACGGAAAAGAATTTATTTTGAATTCATTGTCAAGGTTCGTTCTGATAAGTAAGTGGTTAAGTAATTTTTATTCATTTGCAAGATGTTGTTTCATTCTCCATGCTTATAGTGTAGGAACGAAAGTTGAAAAGAACAGCAGATTTTTAGATAACTTTTCACTAATCTTTCGTTCAATTCCGATGGAAATTTAGAAAAACTCGTGATCAATGAGCTTTTTGGTTATTTCAACTGAAAGCTCTTGAACGAAAATAAGTTAACAATAACAATCATAATCTTACCTTTTGTCTTGCGTCTGAAGGAGCAAAGTTCCAAATGGCACGATTTGCAGACACAAGTGCCGATATATATACATGATAGTTTAATTAACCTATCAACTAATTACGTTTGGTTTGGTGAAATTTCCAGAGAAGGTTTTGAATTGCTCAAAGCAACATAAACATTGATAATTAGTTTTTCCCAAAAATATAGGTTTGTCAGTTTTGTTCGACAAAATTGCAATCAGTCTGTCACTTTTTTTGCCTCGGCAAAAAATCCAACCGTCGCAGTTGTTTGCTCCTCGCACCTGTTTCATTAAGTGTCCGTCTTGATCGGTGTAAAGAAAGAAACTTATATCAAAGATGAGGTATTCTAACTGGAAATGATCTGCAAATTCAAACCTGGCTTATACATTAATATTGCCTAATCAATGCCACAGTGCGTATTTAATTTTTTTTAGCGTGCTTCTCATAATCTTGTGTTGTTTAGTTTAAAACATTGTATTGTTGAACCCGATTTGAAAAGTTTCGTAAGTTTCCAGGTCTAATTCCACAGAAGCCAAATATCAATCTTACAGTGACAGTAATAAAATTACAAAGTGGAATATCAGCTACTTGAAAGGAATAAGTTGAGCTTGTTGAAAGTTACGAAATTCGGCTATATTAGTCCATTCCTCAGTTTTGAGAATAGTGTGAGTTCCATCAAAAGATTATAAACCGCAAGATTACGCTCAATTTCTAATGTGTTTCTGAACGAAAACTTATTTGACTAAATGGTAAAAAAAAAGACATCAAAATACACGAGATCAAGGAAAATTGCATCAGTTTCCAGCGCGGACTGAAGAACGTAGGCTGCACATTTATGAAATAAAAGGAGATTTCTCACATTCTAAGAGGTTTTACTGAAAGAACACATCTTTCTATAAATTATATGCTGTTTACTAAATTATCAAGGCTGATTTAATTTGAGAACATCTTGGAAGAGAGCAAAAAAATTTTTGGGAAGCAAACGTAATTAGTCACTGGCGAAAAGTGGCACATTTTTAAAGAGCTGCCGCTACTATGTTGACAAAGATTTTGAAATAATCACTGTTTTCTCGATAAGATAGAAATTAATATTAGACGGTTAGCTTTTAACTTGCCTAGACAAAACCTCGAAATGTTTGCACTTAGCACCAGGACTTATTAAGAACTGAACAAATAATTGATAAGTGAAAAACAATTACATAACAGATTAGATGATATTAGGCAACAGGTGCCAGATACCAGAAAGCGAGGAAGAGTTTAGGGAATTAAAATTACTATTGTGCTTTTGATGTTTTTAAGAAACAAACTGGAAAGAAGGAAAGAACAGGAAAGGAAAGATGAGCAAAGAGGAAAAAGAGGGGAATAAAGGATAAAAGGGAAAGGGGTGAATAAAGGGAAAAATGAAGGGAAAAGGATGGGAAGGGGGTGAATAAAGGGAAAAATGAAGGGAAAAGGATGGGAAGGGGGTGAATAAAGGGAAAAATGAAGGGAAAAGGATGAGAATGGGGTGAATAAAGGAGGAAAGAAGTAGGAATAAAGGGGCAGGAAGGAAGAAGATGGGAAGGATAGAGGATTCATTAACAACAACAAAAATCTATCTATTTTTCATTTCATTTTTGATCTACTACCTTTTTCTGATGTACTCTTAGTGCCTTAGGACTTCTAGCAATGTATTAGTATGCAACCCCGATACTGATAATGAGGAGGTTTCCAAACTGTTTATAATTGGGATAAAATATTTAGTTGGAATCATTCGGAGACAGAAAACTCTCTTGAAAAAAGACTATCAAAAGTTTTGATTTTTTCGTTTTTAGCTCGTGTTTACGATTGTGGCAAGCACAATTAAGATATATTCTTTCCTTTGATATGACAAACTGACAGACCAAACAAAACCAGAACACAAAAAATGTCTCCAGCAGCTCCATATCATAGTGTCTCGATATTCAGTCTGCCCTTCGTCGGCTTTTCAACATTCAGCCTATAAATTTACCTTGCAATTTCATTTCATTTTTGTAGTGTTTTCGCGTTGGTTCAATTGTCCATACTTATTGTTTGCTTCTTTTGTTTACTACACGTGCCGGCTTTTCTAATAATATTTCACTTGAATGTTGAACTTCTTCAGAACAAAGCTGGAGGAGGAAAAATATAAATTTTTTTATTTTGGGTGCTGAAAAGCAAGTGCGAGATATGTTCCAGCTAATATTTGTTATGAGACATATATACTTGTCTGGAACTTAAACCACTTGTGAAATAATTAGTTTTTGCTTTCCATTCAAAGTTTACAGAACAACCCTTTAATTTTCAAACCACTTGATGCCAATGGTACTAATTTTTTTCTTTAACTAAAAACTCTATTACAGCAGTTTTATGCGAGCAAATAAAACTGGCAAACACAGAACGTCATTAAATCTTAAATGCTTTTATCTCTCATCTGTGTGCGGAGGACGTTTGTTTCGCCAAATGCTTACCTCCTCATAGAGCGTGCTGTATCACATTGCTAATTTACGGATCCAGTGTTTTACTAGCCGTTTTCTTGTTTCCCATTTATTGACAACAATTAAACAAAGAGTAGCTAGCTCCTCGTACCAAAAATAATCATATCTACATTGTTCAATGACAAAAATAATCGCATCTTTTTTCATACTGACAGATTTAAACGTTATATGCATTTTCTCATACACAAACGAGTGATCACTTTTTTATTTGAACATATGCGCAAAAAAGATTTCTAAAGCCTTCAATTAGGTTCGAACACCGCCCAACATATTAGAAAGTCTTCGCTGTTTACAACTTTTCCCAGTTTACGGTGGCCTTATAAGGTTACAAGGCTGCTTAATATATTACAAGGTTGAGCCTGCATTGTCGAGATTGTCGAAGTTCAATGTCTAGAATTTAAAAAAGGAAGACCCGATCAACCCAGTCGAGAGGGCCCAGTACACTATTGTGTAGAGCGAGTCACTTGTGATCAGAAATTTAAATACGACGTCTCGAGACTCTATCAGCATGCACTTGTTTCGTGAACAGTACAAATAGCTCACCCGTAAAGATTCTTATTAAAGCAAGTTGAGTCTTACTTTGGGAATAAGTTCATGTTTTATTGCTTTAGCTCTTGCAACCATGCATTTTCTTATCTTTGTCGGTACTCTTATAAGCTAGCTAACACACACCAAATTGTCACTCACTATGAAGCAATTGAGAGGTGATGTTATCAAAATGATAATCTAACCAAATCCTAACAATTGCAAAAAAAAAAAATTATAAAATGAAAAAATAAACACAATTATAACATCAAGATTCGACGTATATCAACGTTTCAAACAAAAATTCTCATACATTTCCTTCTAAGCAAAACGATCATTTTCAAAACGACAGACTTGAAATTATTGCAGGTTATCGGTCTCTCAGTTTTGTTTTTAGCGCTACAAGCAAGAAGGGTTTTTGATGACACTAGTGCAATGTTGTTCAAAACAATCATGACAGTCTGGAATTGTCCAGGTGAAGAGATAAGTCTCTTTACAATTTATCAAAAAAATGTGGCAACTTAAGATTTTCTGAAGAAAAGTGGCACTTTGCGGAAATTAAAAAAAAACATACCCTAAGTGGTCTTTTTCGCCCGCTTTGATTATGTTTTCTTTTAAAAACAACTTCATTGTATATGCCAACATTATGAGTCCTACGGAAAACAGACACTTGATCTTACTTAGGGAAACCTCACATATGGAATTTGCCCACAAGAAAAGTTATATTTACGGTTTTTTTTTTTGGGGGGGGGGGGATTGTCGAAATTGACGTTTCTCTGACACACGTCGTGGGAAAATTCGATATTTTTGTTAAAAAATTCTGGGCTTTTTGGAAACAGCTTGGAAAGTGATACAAATTAACTTTTTTCCTTATATTCATTGGTCAGTTTCTTACCATTTTCACAAAACTTGTTTATATAGAAGTCTAGGATCAGACAAGCTAGAGATTGCAGAGATGCAGACTATTTTGTGTTTACTTACGATAAATGATAAAACTGACTTTGATGGAAACTTCATCGAAGAACCTTTTAAATAAAGTCGTAGAACGTATTCTCTGTTTTGAACGAGAAACAAGAAACACGAAGACAGCAAAAAAAAAGACAAAAAGTACAAAACATAAAATTTTGACTTATTCTGAAGGAGTTCATTTTGGTTAATTTGATAGCAGATCTAATAGTTTCCGTTTTGACCACTAGTGCGAGAATGTGCGCAGCTATAAGGTGGATCGAAGGAGCATCATTGTATCGCAAACGGCCAAAATCTTGTTCTACAATACAATACAATACAATACAATAAATTTTATTTAGTACCTTTGTTACAAGTTACAAATGAAAAAAGATTAAATTAACAGGTATAAGGTACTCAACTGGCTGCAATAACCTCTGGTTAGTCTAGTCAGCCAACTGATTATTTAGATTATTTCATTTTTGGTCAAAGAAAGAAGAAAGAAAAAAAAATGTACAGCAAAAACAAAAAAAGAAAAGAAAAAATATATTTATGTATAGCTAATGTTCTGTACTGATCATGAGGTACCGAATAACTCAAGTTGCAGTTTATTGGTATAAAAGTTTTATGTTACTGAACGTGTTATAATTAAAAAAACACATCCTCAATAAAAACGATTATGAAACAATTGCTTAACAGAAGGTACAATAAACTTTAGATTTGTGAAATAAGCTTCTTTTTGTCAGAGAAAACCTCTGATTAAATAATGGGAACTGAACCATGACTCTCTGATTACCCGTCAGACGCTTTGTTCAATGAGCTACACAAATTTTTGATCCTCGGATTACCGGTCAGATGCTCTACCTACTAAGCTAGAGGAGCCCATGGCCCTCTTATTACCCGTCAGACGCTTTGTTCAATGAGCTACACAAATTTTTGATCCTCGGATTACCGGTCAGACGCTCTACCTACTAAGCTAGAGGAGCCCATGGCCCTCTGATTACCCGTCAGACGCTCCACACACTGAACTACAGGAACCCATGACCCTCTGTTCACTGAGCTACAAGAACTCATGAACTTCGGATTACCGGTCAGACGCTCTAACCACTGAGCTACAGGAACCCATGACCCTCTGATTACCCGTCAGACGCTCTGATCACTGAGCTACATTAATTTATGACCCTCGGATTACCCGTCAGACGCTCTACCAACAATGAGCTACAGGAACCCATGACCCACTGATCACCCGTCAGACGCTCTACCCACTGAGCTACAGGAACCCATGGCCCACTGATTACCCGTCAGACGTTCTGATCACTGAGCTACATGAACTTATGACCCTCATATTACCGGTCAGACGCTCTAACCACTAAGCTACAGGAACCCATGAACCTCTGATTACCCGTCAGACTTTCTGATCACTGAGCTACATTAATTTATGACCCTCGGATTACCCGTCAGACGCTCTACACACTGAGCTACAGGAACCCATGACCCACTGATTACCCGTCAGACGCTCTACCCACTGAGCTACAGGAACCCATGACCCACTGATTACTCGTCAGACGCTCTACCCACTGA
>JAOBRD020959056.1:0-12157 GCA_027575215.2 Hydrozoanthus sils
TGGGTTTAAAGAGCCCTTGAAAATCCCTGGAAAATGCGAAAAATTAGCCCTGGAAAGCCCTGGATTTTTGAAATTCTTAAGGTGTACGAACCCTGTAATTTGAATTTAGATAAGAGAATATTATTTTTGATGCCATTTGTATAAATAAGGTCTTATTAATTATTGTCCACGTTTTATTAAACAAAATATAAAAAGGTATCATTTTGTAGACATCATAACTGGATACAAAAAAATCTGTAACACATTTTTCAAACATGGTTTTTAATTATAGAGGCTAGCCTCAGAGAAAAATGAAAAACAAGAAAAACAGGATACTGTATATGAGAAAGCAAATATAAAAGTAAGTGAAACTCCCATTTAATACATCTACAAACTTGCCCTGTTTGTTATGATGTATTAGAGTAAGTTCTTTACAGTTTCATGGGATAAACCAATTGATATATAATACTCAGTTTAATTGGGTCCATCTGTTATCTATTATTATTTTTCATTATACAAACTAAACAGCCTTTCTATTAAGGATTTTCTTTTTTCCGTTGGAGAAAAAATGAGAGTTGGCTAAGCTTCTACCAGTATATCAAGGAAATTGAAAAACTATGCAGAGTTTTTCAATGCTGATTAACCCCAAACCAGGGTTAAGTGCCATGACAACAACAGTTATTACTTGTAAAGCTGCAAACAACTCGGCTCGACAGGTTTTCAAAGCGTTATCGGGAAATTATACAAAAGATTCACAATTCCCACTGCACGTAAGAAATGAGACGAGAATATGTTTTTTTGTATTAAAATACTTCTCTGCTCTTTGACAAATGGTTGCGCATTCATTATGTGTTTCATTTCTGGACTATAAAGGGAAACACAAACAATTGGAAGGGTCATTGCTGGAATTTGACTGCCTTGCACTTTTTTTATAAGAACGCCAGGCTGTAAAACGGCTGAAATATAAGAATATGCTAAGAACACAGGATGCTGGGGAATGGCCGAGAACTTTGTTTTGTTACTTTTATACAGCACAAAATAATTAAACTTCTGGAAAGTTGCCCTTGAAGAATAAAGAAAATGAGTACGCACATTTTTTTTGTAAGAAGCTTAGTAAATTTTTCGAGCCTCGTTGTCCTTGTAAATTTTTCTTACAAAAAAACACCGCGTCCTCCAAGCACGTATAATAACATTAAGAAAAAATTTTAAAAGAACATTTTAGGCTAAAAGCCAAAAATATTTAATGTTCAACCTCCACCCAAAATAAGACGTTCTTATTAAGTTAAATAAAAGAAAATAGTGTATCTTAAAAGCTTGCTAGGGTTTAATGCCTTCTCGCCAGTAGTTTTTCCTACAAAAACTGAGTAACCAGTTCCTCCCGTGTTCTGTGAGAATTTGCAATTGAGGCAAATAGTAAGTTTGAGAGAAAATTCTCTCACCTCCCCGCGAGGCAAAATTCTAGCAAATTTGCCGGATTTGAGAGGAACGGGTTTTCTGTTTCCTTCAGATGCGCCGGCCAGGGATTGTGTAAAACATGCATGCACAACAGGATGTAAATGACAGAAGCTTTAACATCTTCAAACCGTATTCTAGTCTCTAGGTTATATAGCTTCTTTCTTTAAGTGTTACGATAAACTAAATTCTACAAATAAGACTTCAATTTTTTTAAAGATTTTAAATTTTCTAAAAAGAAGTTTTTATGTACAGTCAACCCCCTCAAGACAGACTTCCAAATAAGACGAACACCTCTAAAATCTTGGTCTCTGTCGTGCGTTTTGTCAGTCATTTGCTTTTTTTAAGTCCCTATAAGACGGACACCTTTCTAAGACGGACAGCTGAGGCTGGGCTTCCGTCTTCAGAGAGGTTTGACTGTATTGCTATTACCAAAGGACTGCAAGATTTATTAAATCCTATCTTAAAACGATAAACAGTACTAGAACCGGTTTTCCATTGAATAAGTTGAAGCGAAAAAAAAATTGGATACCACAATTTTTTAGTGTTACAATATAAGAAAGCTTTTAGGCTAGCTTTAAAATCTAGAAAATTTTTTACAAATATTTCTGAAGGTATTTATAGTAGTTAAAACTGAGTGATTGTTTATTTTATTGTCCACTGTTTTTAGGCTGTGGAAGCATATGGAGAAGACACTGATTTTGAAGAGCAATGGTTCGGCATGTTATATACCTAACATTTAAGGCGGGTTTCGGTCCATCAGTTCACATTTCGATGTACATGTATATATTGATTGTATATGTGTTTTGTTCGTTAATGTAGGCGTTTGGTATAATAAACAGAAAGGCTGATCGAAGTGTGCAATATTATTTTAAATGTTACTCCTGATAAGAACAACCTTTGCGTAGAACAAAGAATACAAAAGATTTGATAATTACGCAAATCAGAAAGTTTGTTTCGCCATAGGGCCACCACCTGGTTTATTTATAAAAGACAAATACTTGCACTTCACCCACACGTCACACACAAGGAATGGACAGGCATTTCATGTACAGCTTAAATAAAGACAAATAATGATTGATAATAACGATAGTAATATTTGATGTAAATACAGTCAAACTCCTCGAGACGGACAACCAGATAAGACGGACACCTCTAAAACTCGGACACGAAATCTTTGCCTTTGCCGTGCGTTTTCTCGGTCGTTTACTGTATTTTAAGTCTCTTTAAGACGAACATCTCTCTAAGACGGACAGTTGAGGCCAGCCCCAAAGGTGTCCGTCTAGAGAGGTTTGACTGTATAAATTACAGTATAAATTGGTTGAACAAAGCACTTGAAAAATAAGAGACACCCAACTTTCTACAGTTTAACTTCGGAAATGGGGAAAGATGAAGAAATATCTTGGCTCGACAGCTTGAAATACATTTCTATTGTTTTAGCTTTTGTATTCTTGTACTGTAATATGACTGCAATATGCAATTTGAGGTTGTTTACAGAATTTCTTGTCACTCCTCTCCCATATGATCTTACATATATAAATTTCGATTGCTGGCGAAAATTTGGCTAACCGGCATTTTCAAAACAATTTTAAACTAGGAGGTTAGAGTTTCTAATTGAATTAAAATAGTTATACCGTTAGCGAACAATAAAGAACTCGCCCAGGTCAGGTTTGCATACGATTTTGAAGCCAAATACTACATTTTGGAAGAAAACGACGTGTGACATTAGCACCTGCTCCTCGAAATTTTTTTCATGTTTGTTTGACATCTCTCAGACCGGCTACCGCGCTATTCTCTTTGCTTGATACATCCCTAGACCTCCTCTGCGATTTTCTTGGTTTTAGTTTGCGTTAATCACGTTTGAAGCTTACCAGTATTTTTAAGTTTATCGGCTTCAACGCTTTATACTTCGGAAGCGTTCGCGTTTTTACTTAGAAAAACAGCTGGTTGACAATGTGTTGTGTCTGTTCGAACCGTGTTCAAGACTCTGTTCATTTTCGTTTGTTTTAAACCACAGTTATTTGGTATGATCATGAATGATTTCTTTGAAAGACTTGCAAAACCTTCCGTAATTTTTTAAAAAAAATTAAGCACGTACAGTGGACACAGCATTGATTCAACGGATTACAGTACATAGATAGTAAAATTATTTTTTATATTTAATTTAACAGAGCGGCTTTCCTGTGGTATTGGTTTCCTTTGAAAATATTATCTGGTTGTGTATAAACAGTTTTATACCAACAAGAAAGAAACTAGAATTTTCTGTAGTTTTACATTGAACGGAGCGCGATTACCATAACTTAGCAGTAGGTAAAACTAGCTTACTAAAGAGCGAACAGATGTAGCCAGAAAATTTGTTGTAGTTTTATATTGAACGGAGCTCGACTACCATAACTCGGCAGTAGATAAGACTAGCTTACTAAAGAGCGAACAGATGTAGCCAGAAAATTTGCTGTAGTTTTATATTGAACGGAGCTCGACTATCATAACTCGGCAGTAGATAAGACTAGCTTACTAAAAAACGAACAGATATAGTTAGAAAATTTGTCGTAGTTTTACATTTAACGGAGCTCGACTACCATAACTCGGCAGTAGATAAAACTAGCTTACTAAAAAGCGAACAGATGAAGCTAGACAATTTGCTGTAGTTTTACATTGAATGGAGCGCGACTACTATAACTCGGCAGTAGATAAAACTAGCTTACTAAAAAGCGAACAGATGTAGCTAGAAAATTTGCTGTAGTTTTACATTGAATGGAGCGCGACTACTATAACTCGGCAATAGATAAAACTAGCTTACTAAAAAGCGAACAGATGTAGCTAGAAAATTTGCTGTAGTTTGACATTGAATGGAGCGCGACTACTATAACTCGGCAATAGATAAAACTAGCCTACTAAAGAGCGAACAGATGTAGCTAGAAAATTTGTTGTAGTTTTACATTGATCATTCATAAATCAAGTGCAACTGTCGTAACTCGGCGATAAATTAAAAATTTACTAACAAGCGAACAGATGTGAGTTTTTCATGACCTTGGAAACTTTGAGGGTCTTCTAATTAGTAATTATCTTTGATAGTAAAGCTTTTGATACTTTTTTGACAACTGATGCCCTTATTTTTTTGTATTTGTGTTCAAATTATCCTCAAAATATGTTTATTTCCATAAATGGTGAAAAGTGTCTGCATGACTTCAAAATACTAAACAGACACTAAGTATTCTCTCATTGAAAACAACGGTTTTCGATTTATAAACGTCTTTCTGAAACAAAGAATCAACTCGAAGAGTCATAAATAATTTACGTTTTATCGAAATATGTGATTTTAAAAACAATCAAACGTTGATAAGCGAAGTAATGATGCCCGCAAATAGTTTTTCACTCAGCTCATTATTAGAGGAGTTGCCTTTGGAAAGCTAAATCTGAAGGAAAAACTGATTTTGTATTGATTACAAGTTTATTTTTTTGATTAGACATGTGAAGCAGATTCGCTGAAACGTTAATGGTTATCATTTTTTTCATTCATTCTGCCATGTGGTTGATCTGTCCCTATCACACGACGAGAAGCCGGGTTAGATACCAAGATATTGAACACTCGTGTCGAGGAGTTGCGGTATCGACGCATTTATTATTTATTAAAAACAGGCTTTCAACATTTATGAATCATAATTGAACGGATTGAAATGGATGAAACTGAACATTTAAGGAGATCAGTTGTTACTGAAATATTAGATTTGTGCTTTCCAAAAATTTGAGAACTTTGTATGTTTTGCGTAACTTGCTGACTCGTATATACAAAAAGTTTCACTGCCTCATCGGCACAATTTGGCGGCATGTGTTAAAAAAACGGCGCTTTTATTTGGAGGCCGCACTGTACAAATTACAGACGTTTCAAAAATAATTTTCTTTTAGAGACCATCGCAATCGGTTGCAGAAACTATGGATGAGTTTGATGATGAAGCCCAACTCCTCCCACCGGGGAAAGAAGAAAAAATAACCCTCATTGACAAGGCGGAAGATAGAGAAGAAGGGAACAGTTACAAAGCCACAGAAACAGGCCCAAAACCATGGTTTTCTGTCTCTGATATCTCGCCGAATAGTGAGGCGTTTAGCAACGAAAACAACCAAACGACCTACGTACAAACATTTTTCAATATTGTGAACGCCAATCTAGGGACAGGAATTTTAGCTATGCCGTTTGTGCTTCGACTGGGGGGCTGGTGGGGCGTGCTGACGATATTTTTGGTTGGATTGCTGGGGAACTACACGGCAAAACTTTTGATTGATCTCATGTACGTTGAAACTGCCGATGGACAGAAGCAACGCGTCCGGTTTGCGTATCATGAGATCGGCGAAGAATTCCACCCAGTTTATGGCCGAATCATGGTGCATTGGGCCAACTGTTTTGATCAGTTCTCCCACTGCGCTCTATTGCTGATTATGTGCGGTCAAGTTTTGTACCACACTTTTCCCAACTGGTCGGTAGAGGAGGCTGAATGGACGGCGCTCTGCGCTCTGGCCGTTATTCCCACTGTATTCCTGAGGAACATGCGGCAGCTAGCGTGGCTGAGTATAATCACGGTTCTCGCCGCACTTGTTATTTCTGCATGTGTGGTGTGCTACAGCCTATCCAGATCAGGCGAGTGGAGCAAGAGCTACCTACCCCCCTTCAGAATCGAAACCGTTCCGATTGGCCTCGGTATTGTCATGGTAACATACTCGTCTCAAGCCTACTTGCCTGCCATGGAAAAATCCACGCAAAATCGTGAAGAGTTCAAGAAGCTTCTTAACGTCACGTACGCTTTCGTAACGCTCCTCAAGTTTGGCGTCGGTCTCTTGGTGTTCCTAACATTCCAAGACAAGACAGACCAAATTATGACGCTCAACCTCCCCCAGGGGGGATTGCGCGTCATCACGTGTATCGCTGTAGCCGTTCTTTCTCTTTTCTTCTACACCGTGCCGATCTACACAATATTTGACATTGTGGAAAATCAACTGCATATTTCCTGGTTGGCGTTCAATTATACGAACGAGAAAGCAGTTGTTATTACCGGTATTGCCCTTCGTGCCGTGCTTGTTGGGTTTACCATAGTCTTGGGCGTGGCAGTTCCGCACTTTAGCTTGTTGATGTCGTTTGTTGGAAGTTTGACGGGCCAGATTCTCGTTATTATTTATCCCTGCCTGTTCCACGTCAAGATCAATTATGACAGTCTCCCGTGGTACAGCATAGCCTTAAACTGTGGCATTATAGCGTTTGCCGCGATGGGTTCAATTCTTGGAATAATTTATTCAACTCTGGCATTTTACACTGTTTACAATGAAACATAAAACAGAACAATGAAACAGAGGGGGGAGGGGGTCGCTCGGCCCGTTTGTGCGTGGCCTTTGAAGCTAAAAAATCCAAGTGCGATTCTTGATGACCCCAACGCCTCCTTCGTTATTTCCACCAGATTTCCTCTTTTCACCCCTAAGGGTGCATATGGATTAGATTTAAATTCTCATTACTTATGTCCTTAATACTTCTTTAGCTAGTTTGGGAGAATTTATAATTCATCTTCCAGAGATTTTGGTAGAGGATCAAACTCAATGTTCTCAGCACTAACCAACATGTAACCTATTCTTACTGTAAGGAGAATTTAGATGTTGACAAATGCTGTAGGAGGGAAGGGTTAGAGTAAATAATCTTCCTTTACCTGTTGGCCTGTTCTTGCTTAGCAGTATTACAACTCGAGGTGTCAAAAGTCTTGCTGTGTTTTTTGCAAGTGTGGCAAAATTTCTCAAAAGACTATCTAAACTTTTGAGTCAGTTCTTTTGGTTTAGAGGCGACAAAGGTGATTCTTGGGTTAAACATGTACATCAATGCTTCAGTTGTCCCTGCCGTCCATTTAACTTTTTATCCCGTTCGAAACAACCCGTCGGCGGTGCATTGGCTGAGCGGCTAGCATGTATGACTCGTAATCCTAGAGTTGCGAGTTCGGGTCCCGTTCAGATTACTATTTTGGCCCTAGAACAAGATACTTTACCCGAATTGTTCCAGTCGACTCAGCTGTATGATTGAGTACCATGCAGTTCTAATGGGGGCTAACCTATGAGAGATTAGTGTCCTGTCCAGGGGGAGTCAACGACTCTCATCCGCTTAACACCACGGACAGTTGGGATATGCATCAGCCTTATGGGCCACTGATTGGTTCAAGAAAAGATCATCTTTGATTCAAACAACTGTTATCAGCTCAGGTGTCATCTCGGCTTGTTTTGATATTACACTAACTCTTTTTTTTACTAGAACGTCAAGCTGGAAATCGGCTAAAATTTAAGAACAGTCAAACTAAGAACACACCATGGCATAGGCTGAGGAATGGCGGCGTTCGTTGACTTCTTTTAAGCTTTAAGCTTCCGGAACGTTTGCGCTTAAAAAAAAACAACTGAGTACAATTTCTTTTGGAATAAGAACCAGTTATTTCTTCCGAACCTCGATCTTATTAAGTTGTTCTTGGAAAAAAAAACACGTGTATTGCCGGTTTTCACCTGACGTCACAGCAGCCATGTTGGGGTCCGTGAACAAAAAAATTTTAATTTTTTTCTTTTGTGTAGTACAGTAACATAGCCGCTCCGTCTTTTGTCTTTTTCGTCTCGAGAGAGTGCGTGGAGAACCAGGAACGTCAAATACATATGATTATATTGAGAACATTTTAAAAAACAATTAAGGCCAAAATGTCCATATTGTTAAGAACTAGCCCCAAAATAAGACGTTCTTACAAAAAAAGAGTATAAATATGCAATCTTCCTTTATCATATCGTATGTGCGAAAAGATTAAGAAACATATGAACGATTTCAACCATCGTCGTACAGGACTTCCAAAAAGAAAAAGAAATAGTTTTTTGGGGGCATTACTTTTAGAAAAAAAATCCAAAAGGGGGGGAGGGGAGGCACAGACCCCACCCCCCCCTGGACCCACCACTTTCATATGACGGCCAGGCTATCGTTTCTGTGAATAGAGTCTTTCATCAGTTGTTTTACTGTCGAGCTTGTGCTAGCTAAGCTTGGAGAAAATATACAAAGAAAATGGGAATTTTAAAAATTTAAATGAAGTCGGAAATAAAACTGTGTAGTCAATGGACTGAATACTCGATTAAGCGTGATAGGAAACAAATATTGAAAATTGTTGCCGCTTGACAGTAAGTGTTGTGTGCAACCCGTTTTAGGAGGTACTTCCCCCTAAAAGTGCCAAGCCTCTTGATCGAGCATATATAAATAGAAAAACAAGAGAACCACAGAGCGTTTTTTTGTCAGTCAGTTGTTGTAGTTTAGAATGCTTTTCGTTTTTTAATTCAATTATATACACTCTTAATCCCGTAGCCACTAATAAAAAGATCTTTTACATTCTTTCTTACAATTAGTTGAAAGCAGCGACCCCAAAAATTAAACGTTACTATTATGAGCCAAATAATAAAAATCTTTTAAGATTCTTAAAATAACCTCATTTTTTCTCGGTTTTTACGCGGGAGAAAATTTTGCTCTGGCGGTCCTCCTTCGCTCGTCTGTACAGTGCATGACCTCGACCGGGCAAAATACTGACTCTCCCCGACAGACCAAGCAAAACGAGGTTATTAGTAAAGATGTTTTTACTTAATGCGAAAAAAACAGCGAGAAGAATTTAGGGGTTAAACAGAGAATTCACTGTGTTTACAAACCTCTTATTTATAAAGTGGCAAGTTTTGACAGTCTGAACCTAAGTGAACACTATAACACAGCTCAATTCATTTGTTGTTTTAGTTCCCACTTGACATGACGAATAGGACAATTGGGATTCAGCTTCGAAACGAGATTTCAGCGGAAACCCTGCCGAAATACATACGGTACTTGTTAACGCGGCATCGGACAAGGTTTTAATCATTTTGTAAAAAATCAAACAGTCCAGATAGTCTTTTCACTCAGAATCCGTCCGAATATTCTCTGAACGTTTGCATTCAGTGGTTTTAGCCTCTGCCCTCTCGCGTAGAATGCTTCTTTACAATGCATCCTTGTTCACAGCACGCTTAGCATGTAGTCGACCATAGCAGCTTTAAACTCGCTTTCGATTTTGTTTAGGAAGCTTTCAACAGCTAGAACCTTATTTACAAGTGTGGCTCTGTGTGAATGAAACACTTTAAATGCACAAAACCTTAAACCGGTGAAAGTTTGTCTTGGTCGCCGCGTAAACGTAGCCATAGTCGGATTATTGTAGTTTAGTATGGTATTTTGCCCCTCTGTTTCAATGCTCAAATGTACATCACATTGTTCATGCGTCCTGTTACGTTAATAACAAAAATATTGTTTGCGTTATCCACGCGGGTAAAGATATTATAACGGCAATAAGAAGTACTTAATTGTCAGGATCTCCTGTTGTTATTTACAGATACACTGCGGAGCGAAAAACCAAGTTTGATGGAACCACAAAACAAGCACGTAATTTGATTTTGAAACTGTGCTAGATAGCGTTTCTCAGAATGTGAGCAATTTTTAATTTTTAAAAGTTAATCGAATGATAGAATTTAGATACCAGCTGTTTGCGAAAATCAGATTCTGAAAAGAGAATTGTACAATTTTCAAAGAAAAGCGCTTGAGGACTTGATCTTTGTTTTGTAGCTTGAATTAACCCAAGTGAATGGAGGTAGTAATAGGGGTCTCCTCGTATTGCACATGGTCAAAGGTGGCGACCGCTGACCAGCGTTTTTTGTTATCCCACGGGCGACTCCGCTTTCACTTCGCTGCTCTCGTTGCTAGAGTTCACATTTGGAAACGAGTGGAGCTCTCTCAACTCAACCAACCGTATTCGCCTGGTACTTACAGTCTGCAACGAGATATTTGATAGCGACCCATCGCCTCGCCCTACCTTATTCCTTAGCCTCCGATATATCTTGGTGTAAGTAGTCTTAAACCTCCTGTTAAGCAGTGAATACAGGAATGGATTCAACGCACAGTTCAAATATCCGAACATGAGCAAAATGTGGGAGAGTTTAGTTGTGGTGGGATTCGAATAGTCCGGCTGCAAGTTTATCGCAATACTCATGACACAGTACGGAACCCAGCAGAAGAAGAACGCTCCAATTATTATCGAAATCGTTTTGGCAGCGCGCAAATTGTTACTATAGTGTTTGCGTCGTTGCTCACTGTGAACACCTGACACTTGGCACTCCTGGAGCGCTTGGCGGTTGCGCGCAATGAGAAAGATTTTGATATAGACGGCGCAGGTTCCGAGCAGAGGTAAAATAAAGTTTAGAAATGAACTCAGAGCGGAAAACTCAGAAGTTAGAATGAATTGACACTCTCCTTTGTAAACCCAGGTGTCCCACTGCCGCCAGCCAAAGATAGGAACTAGCGAGAACGTCACGCAAAACACCCAGATACAAATAACGGCTAGTAACGCACGCTTCCGTGTCATGAACCGTGACTCCCTAAACTGACCCAGCGGGTCGCTAAGAGTCTTATACCGGTCTATACTGACCGCCAGTAGCGTCCATATTGAGGTTGGCACACCGATTAGGTAGATTGTGGTCCACGCACGGCACATATGCTCGCCATGACTCCAGACACCAAGATTTAGTTGAATGTCAATGTCAAATGTGATTGCGACGACGGCGGTCAAAAGATCGGATAAGGCCAATGAAAAGATAAAGGTGTTTGTAGGGGTTCGACGCAGAACCTTGTTTGCGATGATGGCGTAACAGACAAGCAGATTTCCAGCTATTGTCACGATCGTTATGATAATGTATGCACTCGATATTGCGTATGCAAAGGGCCGACTCATAGCTTGCTCGTTCCAACCAGTGCTACTATTATTTTTCTCCATACTCGAAACTTGAAGCTTTGCCTATGTTTTGCTCTGTGTTCTAAACTTCCTCTTGGCTTTTTCTGCACATATAACGTTTGTTATGTCTCTGCTATTAGAGAGCTAGGCAAGATGTGTTTCTAGACATATTCATTGAGTTTCAAATGCTTTAAGTAAGCGGATTCCTGTTTGGTTTCACCAGTAAAGTACTGGGTTCGACTCCGATCCTATTAGACTGCACCAATAAAGGACTGGCAACGACTCCGATCCTATTCGACTGCACCAAAAAAGAGTGGTAATGACTCCGATTCTTTTTGGCCGCAGCAATAAAGGACTGGTAAAGAATCCGATTCTTTCTGGCTGTACCAATAAAGGCCTGGTAATGACTCCGAATCTTTTTGGCAGCACCAATAAAAGACTGGTAACGACTCTGTTTAGTTTTGGCGGCACCAATAAAAGACTGGTAACGACTCCGGTTCTTTTTGCAAGAATTCTTATCACTAGTAATGCTATGAAGGGATAATCCAGGCCAAGAATTGTGGGTTTTTTTGTAGATAGAACGTTTCTGTGCTGTTTCCACCGCAGGTTATCAGCAACACAAACTCTTAAACCCTAGAGAGTACAGAAAAGGAAAGAGATTAGGACAAACAATAGAAAACCTAAGATTTATTACTTATCTTCCGGTCCTTAACATTCTTCATCTCCCTTCTGTTTACAATCGCCCCGCATGACAAAATTACAAAAAGAAAGAGCTAGTTTCAACAACAGCACGTTACAATGTCACAATAATTTGCATTTAAAATGTTTAAAATTATAGGCTAAAAGATTTAAAATTTGCAAACGGTTTAGTAGTAAAAGTAGTAGTAGTAGTAGTAGTAGTAGTAGTAGTAGTAGTAGTAGTAGTAGTAGTAGTAGTAGTAGTA
>JAOBRD020959162.1:0-12156 GCA_027575215.2 Hydrozoanthus sils
TGCAAAATCGTGCTACTTTAAAAGGCTCCAAGTCGAAAAATATTTTTCGCAGCTTGCTGAAATTTTGCATAAAGATATCCAGATACTTGGAATAAAAAACGGTACCAGCGTTTTGCGATATTTTGCTTGGATTTGAAGTCATTGGCTTTTTCCTGAACTTTTTTGTTTTAAAAAGGCGCATAAACTTTGAACTGCGATTAAAAAATAACGAAACGTGAATCCGCAAAAGCCTGGTACCGTTTTGGCGGCCATTTGGTGCTAATTAATTGATTCGGCTTGTAGTTGGTGTCACTGTATTTAATATTTTTTGAGACGGAGCTCTTTGTTTGGAAATGCTTGCCTCTGAAACACAGGCCTGTAAGACCAATCAGTTTTTGTCATTTATAAAGAAAGAAACATTTTTGAACGGAGAAACTATTAAGGTTTCAGAAAATGTATACTTTCATAGGGGTAAAAAGTATGCCGCGCGCGCTACGAAAGGAAAACCAAGAATGTACCTAAAACCATTCTGACACCTTAATGACAAAACTAAACAATTTCTTATACAGGCCAGGACGTTTGTACATTCTTCCCATAATACATAAGGTTGGCAACCCTGGACGTCCCATTGTCTCATCTAACAGTCATCCCACAGAGCGCATATCTCACTTGTTGATTATCACCTTAAACCTCTAGTTGGTAAACTTCCCTCTTTTGCAAAAGACACCAATGATTTTCTAAATAAGCTACTATCCCTCGGTACACTACCTACTAATTCCTTACTAGTCACCCTCGATGTCTCATCTTTGTACACCAACATCCCGCACAATCAAGGCATTGATGCATGTGACCACTTCCTACGTACTCGTGTTCACAAAAGTATACCAACAGGTACTTTATGCGATCTCTTACGCATAGTTTTAACTATGAATAATTCTGAGGAATGGCAACACTGCTGGCTTTATAGCGTTTTACCCGAGATAAAAATAGAAACATGATGTCATGGTTTAAAAAATACGTTCCTGCACGAACCAATCATGACGAACCAAAATCGTTGCTATTTTGCATAGTTAATGCAGTTGGCGCCATTTTAGAAAAACGACCGTTAAAATCATTTTCATAACAAAAGTTTATGTAAACAATCCCCATTTTGTTTATGAGCTATGACGTCATCCAAGAGATAATTTATGCGGGCCGCATTTGCGCAGCAAAAAAGGGGCTAATTCGGTGCATGCTGTACTACTGTTTCCCGTCAGTTATTGACGAGGACATGCTGGGTCTTCGAGAATTTGCTGAAAACCTACGAGAGTGCTCTTTAAACTGAAAAAAAACCCCGAAGAACGCAAACAAAACTCACAAGCGCGCGTGCTTGAAAAAGAAAAAAAAAGTTCACTTTGTATTACTTCTTTGAAAATAAAAAGATATTTTATCCCAACTTTGCTCTTCGGTTTTACATGGTAAGAACAAAATATGTGTCTTTCAGAATCTGCTGATAATCTACGAGTGTTCTCTTTCAAAAAGCTCCGAAGAATATAAACAAAACTCTCAAGTGCGCGTACTGGAAATAGGAAAAAAGTTTACTTCAAACAATTTCTTTCAAATAAAGTGAATTTCTATCTCAATGTTTTGGTAAACACTAAAACAACCATCCCCTCAGGGTCGGTGACTACCGCTAGATATATACCTCGATGTTTCATAGCATAGCATAACATAGCTTAAGGCTACCTCTTGTTTCAAACAGAAAAACAGCGAACCTTGACTTGAAAGCATCTGGTGAAGCTGGCCTTCGGCGACGTTCTAAGTCTGTCAACATAATTCCCCACGAATCATACCAGCATAAGTCTTCCTGGAACATTGTCTGGTAACCACTCTCTTTGAACTTGCCAAACAGAACAGGTATTCCAAGTGGATTATTACTCTGAACAAAGCTACTCGAGAAGTCTTTATCGCCTGTAATTATTAATGCAGTAGGATCACAAGTCAAACTATTTTACGTTATTAAATTTCCAACTTCGAATATTGCGTTTCTAGCGTTCTGATTGTCTCGATCAATTTCGGTTATCAACCCATATACCGAGCTGACCATATGAGGAAAATGACCGTGCTGCGTTGCAAAGCTAAAATATGGTTCTGAATAATATTCATCTGTCATTTTCAGACATCAATAGTTTTTGAAAATTCGAGAAATTTCGCGCTTGTTGGATTTGAGATGATTTGTAGCCAACTCGTTGTTACGTGCCTCTTTGGTTATTTACCATCTCGTATCCAACGCACGTTATTGGAATAATTGTTAAGCAGAATCAGTCTTCAGCTTTAGTGGTTGCAAGATAAAAAGTACCTTATGGCCTAGCCTGCGAACAGGCTCTCCTGTTTATGGTTGAGGAACGAGCGGCAAAGCCGCGAGAACGAGTCGGCGAGCGGAGCGAGCCGCGAGGGGAATGGGGAGAGGGAAGGGAACAATCATTTCTTTTACAGACTGGTATTACAAAAAAATTGGAAGTTTGATCGTCTAAGTGAGGGCAGTCATTCGAAGGAATCGACTGTTGTTAACAAATGAAGAACTCTGTAAAAAGTCACATGCAATAAATCAGTCCGTTCGCCCAAAGAAAGCGTATCCAACATTTTTTCAGCTCTGGCATCCAACATCCAGAGTGGGATTCGATATATGACTGGTAAGGCATCCAGTGGCCAGAAACAAGCTGCATCCGCAACAAGGAATGCATTCAGCATCTACGGAATCTACGATCTAAGCATCCGGAATCCACTAGTGATCTGGATGTGTTTACAAGGGGCGAGTCCATGAAACGGGTCTTTTGAAGAACTTGTGATGTAAGGAGGAGTCTTTGTCCTAGTAAGAGTGACTGCCGTTCATGTATGTATTTTAAAAATTTCAGTCCCTCTGTTATCACGCCAGTCTTTCTTAGGTCTACCGTCAACAGCACAGTACAAGATCAACTTACCTCTTACAATGCCAGAAAACAGTGGTCGAATATTGTCAAAAGTATGCTGACTAATGGACTGAAACATCTCAAAGTCCAACGCAGTGGCTGGGATGAAGTCATCGTACACAATTGCTCGTAAGGCTGCAATTGATTTTGGAAGCATTCTGTAGAAATGGGGACGGGACGTTGAGTCCAGGACAATAATGTTAAAGTTAATTCTCTTCCTTGGGTTAATTGTAGAATTCTTCTTAACAGTCGGTGGAAAAACAAGTACTTGAAAGATATCCCCACACTTCATAAAGCAGAAATCAAATCCATGCTTGACATTTTGGTTAACAATTGCTTGCATTTTTTCTTCAGTAAAAGGTTTAATGAGTTTCCAATCAGTGACTACTCCTTGCTGAGGGTTTAAAGAGCCTACAGTGATGGGTCTCTGGTGGCAAACCTCAGGACTGCAAACTAATTTGTGCAACGTAAAGTTCACTTTTAAAAAGCGGCAGATAGGTGAGTAGTGTGGCTCGTCGCACTGTCGATGTTCTACATAACCTGGTTCGCCAGAATAACGATTGGCAGTGTAGCAAGACAAAGGATCACGCCTGTTGATTGGAAGACAAAGGTTAAGTTCTGCGTTTGTTTATGTCAAAAAGACCTTTGTTGGTTCCCTACAACGTTTCACAACACCCTAGTAGTTATATATGCTGTTTACAGGCAACCCCGGGCAGATTCCCCTCCACTTCCTTCAGTATCCAGGAAGTATTCATGCCGTTTACTTGCAAGTTTTTGTGGGTTACCAACCACTTTCAACACTAACCTACCACCCACATGGTTAAGAATTGGAGGTTGGTTGTAAGACAAAAGTTTATGACTGTTAATTGGAAATCAAGAACTGCATGGTGCAATTATTTACTTAAAAAGACCTTAAAAGTGCCTGTAGGCAGATTCCCTGCCACTTCCCAACATACTCTAGAATCCATGTTGTTCACCTGCAAGTGTGGGTAGATTTCCCGCATATTCCCAAAATACCCAAGCATCTATGCTGTGTTCAAGAGCAAGTATTGATAGATTCCCCTCCACTTCCAAAAAATAGGCAGTCATCGACTGCATGTGGCTACTGCTTTTAATACTTTAGAATATTGCAATAGTGAATCTCTAAGGGGCTTTCGGTATTCTATAATTACAAAAGAACATTATTGGGTTTATAATTTATACCTCTCAAAAGGTCTCAAAAAACTTATTATTCGTTGTTTGAAGGGAGTTTTCGGCTCTCTTGAAACAGTTAATACGCACTAATTTTTGTTATAAGAACAATTTTGCAAGAAGAAAGGCTTAAGAACAAACTGAAAACTTTAAACGTAAATAATTTTAAAATTGTTTATTCACATTGTAACTCGATTCGCCTGCTGTCAAAACAGCCACGCTAAATACCAAGCAAGTAATTAAATAGCCTGAAGAGATTTGAATATCAACAATTTTCGCAAATTTTCTCTCCGTTTTTTATTGAAAGTAAATTTAGACTCATGCTTTGCTTTGTTTATAGACAAAAGCTATAAACTTAACCCGACAAAAAGAGCGTGTGACAACAGAAAGTTGTTTGCAGATTGAACGACAAGTCTGTTGTGAGCTGTGTGAAACAACCAAATTGGATTCAGTGCAGTTTGCGGCAAATCCCCTACTGACATGGCTCTGTCCTGTCTATAATGGGCTTAAGAAATAAAACTGCAAGGATTGGGAAGTTACACTTAGAAAAGTGCAAAAATTTATGCGGTAAACAGGTTCAAATTACGAATGTCAAGAAGGTCAAACGCTTGCAAACCAGGGACAAATTGATCGCTAACAACAGACAGCTGTAATAGATTTTTGAAGCAAAATGGAACAATTCTTTATGAAAAAGTTCTCCATAAATGCTGATAGCTGTGCTTGAATGATTGTCGAACCAAAATGGGATAAACTCAACTAGTTTCTACTCGGAGCGACGGTTTCTTTACCTGACGCGGATGACGATCGAGCATGAAAAGTCGGCGATCAAAATTCGGCTAAACGAAATTATACGACGTCCGAACGATGTCTGGTGATTGGCCAGAAAGTGTTTTTCCGAATCAAGTGGGTTTATGCCCTTACTTACGTTCGGAACCTACATGATGACTATATGGCTTTAGTCTTCCAAGAAGGCAGTAGCCACAAAAAACCATAGTACCCTTGCTGTTTACCTGCAAGTGTGGGTAGATTTCCAGCAACTTCCAAAAATACTCTAGTACCAATATTGCTTACCTGCATGTGGGTTAATTCCCCTCTATTTCCCAAAATGCACTACTGGTATCCATGTCGCTTACCTGCAAGCATGGGTAGATTTCCAGCAACTTCCAAAAATACCCTAGTACCATTATATCGCTTACCTGCAAATGTGGGTTTATTCCTCTCTACGTCCCAAAATGCACCAGTTGGTATCCATGTCGCCTACCTGCAAGTGTGTGTTGGTTCCCCTCCACTTCCCAAAATCCCCTTGTATCCATGCTGTTTACCTGCAAGTGTTGGTTCTGATTCCCCTCCACTTCACAAAATGTCCTAATATCCATGCTATTTACCTGCAAGTGTGGGTTGATTCCCCTCCACTTCCCAAACTGCCCTAGTATTCATGCTTTTTACCTACAAGTGTGATTTGATTCCCCTCCACTTCCCAAATTGCTCTAGTATCCATGCTGTTTATCTGCAAATGTTGGTTAAGATCCCCCTCCACTTCCAAAAATGCCCTAGAATCCATGATGTTTACCTGCAAGTGTCGGTTGATTCTCCTCCACTTCCCAAAATGCCCTAGTATCCATGCTATTTACCTGCAGGTGTGGGTTCATTCCCCTCCACTTCCCAAACTGCCCTAGTATTCATGCTTTTTTCGTGAGTTGATTCCCCTCCACTTCCCAAATTGCCCTAGTATCCATGTTGTTTATCTGCAAGTGTTGGTTAAGATCCCCCTCCACTTCCAAAAATGCCCTAGAATCCATGATGTTTACCTGCAAGTGTCGGTTGATTCTCCTCCACTTCCCAAAATGCCCTAGTATCCATGCTGTTTGTTTGCAAATGTGAGTTGATTCCTCTCCATTTCCCAAATGCCCTAGTATCCATGCTGTTTACCTGCAAGTGCGGGTTGATTCCCCTCCACTTCCCAAAATGCCCTAGTATCCATGCTGTTTATCTGTAAGTGTCGGTTCAGATCCCCCTCCACTTCAAAAATGCCCTAGAATCAATGATGTTTACCTGCAAGTGTGGGTTGATTCTCCTCCACTTCCCAAATTGCCCTCATACCCATGCTGTTTACCTTCAAGTGTGGGTTGATTCCCCTCCATTTCCCAAATTATCCTAGTATCCATGCTGTTTATCTGCAAGTGTGGGTTGATTCCCTACCACTTCCCAAATTACTCTAGTATCCATGCTGTTTACTTGAAAGTGTGGGTTGATTCCCCTCCACTTCCAAATTGCAAATTGCCCTAGTATCCATGCTGTTTACTTGCAAGTGTGGGTTGATTCCCCTCCACCTGCAAATTGCAAATTGCCCTAGTATCCATGCTGTTTACTTGCAAGTGTGGGTTGATTCCCCTCCACTTCCCAATTGCAAATTGCCTTAGTATCGATACTGTTTACTTGCAAGTGTGGGTCGATTCCCCTCAGACTCCACTTCCATAAATGCCCCAGTAGCCATGCTGTTTACCTACAAGTGTGGGTAATGCATAATAATCTAGTACCCAAACTGTTAATAGTTATAAGGGATGTAGCAAGAATGAAGATGGAGGGTCACACCTATTTATTGGAAAACAAAAGCTTTTTGGTGGGACCACTTCCCAAATGGTCTAATATCTATGCTAATCATGACAAACAAGTGTTGGCAAAATCCCCACCACTTCCCTCATAACCATAGTCCCCAAAATATTATAGGGGCTGTGCAAGTGTTGTCCAAAAACATCCAGGTAGTACCTGTGTTGTTTACATGCAAGTGTTGAAGAGTCCTCTTTCTGTTCCTTGCCAGCTGGTTTTTTTCGAAGTCCAAGATAGTGGCAATCTCTCTCGTACGGAAACTTGCCATTTTTGTGGTTCTTAAGGAAAGAGTCAGTGAGGAAGTCAGGCCTTTTCTCTGTTCCATTTGGCAGTGTTTCTGTTTGATGAGAAACTGTAATTATTTGGAGTATCCAAATGTATGCACTCACCTGAGGGAGTATTGATCATATAATTAAGCTATAGTCAATTCTCAATTATAAATCATTGACTGTAGCAAAAAAGATGGTAACCAAAAAATTACCCACAATTCTAAGTGTGTGAATATCCTTAAGGTGCTCATTAAAACACAGATCTCTGTAAACTTCAAATTTGACAGTTGTTAGTACAAGGAAGAGTTTCATCAACAATTATGGATTCTGGTGTATGTACTCAATGCACTGCTGCCAACTTTTTTGCAGGATCAATTGCCTGTAGTTTGCTATAGATGTCTCACTGAAAAACCTTTATTTATTTTACCTATAATACCATATACACATATGTATACTGTTGCAAGAAAGCTTATAGAGTTATTGGTTGGAGCAGAGATATGAACTGATTGAGTGGATTTGACCATTTGAGTTAAACATATCTTTGTTTAACAGATAGGAAATAATAAAATCAAGTCATGATTTGTAATTCATTTAGAAGACACAATTAAGTGTCAAACCACAAACTTTACCACACCCTTATCTGATTACTGTCTAGCTGCTCAGAAGTTGAACTTTTTTCTCACCAACTAATTATCTGGGTGACTAGCTAGTAGCATATATATACTGAATTATCCGTGTGAATTATATTGCAGAGTTTAGTTATTATCTGCTCAGTTAATATCTTGAGAGTTTTTACATATATAACAGTGATGATATATCTAACAGTAACAGGAAGAATGAAGAAAACTCTAACAACATTTAAGCTTTATTAAGTTACAGAATCTAAGATTATTTATTCATAATAACAATGGTGATGTACCTGAATTTTATACATAAAAGTGTTCATTGTTGTTGTTGTTGTTGTTGTTAGTTTCGTCTCTAGTGTAAATCACAGTGATTAGGCTTACAGTACTTTGCGAAACAAAACGAAATGAAATCATTTTTCAAAATACAAATAAAATCAAAATTTGTATTTTGTGAAATGGGGAATACAAAGGTTTCAAACGTTAAGAATTCTGTTCTAATAACAGTTGTGCAGATGGATTCGCTCTGTTGACCCTGAAACGGAAGAGATTAGAATAGGCAGACATCCCCTTAGGAAAAAATATCCGGAATTCCGGTTTTTAACCTGGAATTCCGCCTTTTGACACAGGATTCCGGCCGGTGAACCCGGAATTCTGGTAGTCGAACCCAGAATTCCACTTTTGACCCAGGATTCCGGCGGGTGAAAGCAATTGCCTTGAACCAGGAATTCCGGTTTTTGAGCCCAAAATTCCGTTTTGAACTCAGAATTCCGGTTGTTGAGATTTGAACTGGGAATCTGCGTGGTGAAAACAATTCTACACCGAATTCATGGTGTTAACATGGAATTCCGTGCCACGAAATCAATTCTTTGGCCATTATGAAGCCGATTTGGAGTCTGTTGTTCAGAAAGCTCAGAGCAAATTTAAAACAAAGTCTAGCTGACACGAGATAAAATAAGCCATCAAAGTAAACACCTTTCGTAGCTAGCTTGTTCCACTTGCTCGTTGCTAATGTTTTCAAACTACCGGTAGTATTTGTTGAAGTTTGCCTTCAAAATGATCGTTACACACATTTGCACCATGAAGGATACTATCCAAATATCAACCACGGTCTTTTGGACAGTGGTTCATATTATTTAGCAGCAGCCATATGTTTGAACACAGACCTACCACCCGAACGATGAGACCTTGACCAAACACCACACTTTTATATACAGCGCTTGGGCTGTACAATCAAGCCCATAAAAAATAAAGGGTGACAACACTGAAATAAAATGCAAAAATAAATGTTTTACCCTCAACCCTCAACATTTTACCCTTGACCCATGCCACTTGGCCTCGACCCTCAACGTTTCACCCTTGACCCTCGACAAAACCTACACTCCATTTTTCGCATACAATTTTTTCATTTCGCAAAATACGTTTTGCAAAATACAAATTTGTGAAATAAAGCTGTAAACTCGTCGGCAATGTCAAAATGATGAAAGAAACAGTCCCAAACATTCTTGCAAAGCATTTTATAGCTTCATTTTGCAAATTTGTATTTTGTAAAACGCATTTTGTGAAAAGAAAAAATTGTATTCAAAAATGAGACTGCGTGTGTCGTGAATATAACTGGGAATGGTTTACAAAGTGTTTGAGATTGTTTCTTTCATCATTTTGACATTGACGATGATTTTATAGCTTCATTTAGCAAATTTGTGTTTTGCAGAATGAAAAAATGATGCACAGTACGTCAGATGTCTGCCTGCTCTAATCTCTTCAGGTGCAGGGTCAACAAAGTAAATCCATCTGCACAACTGTTATTAGAACAGAATTCTTAATGTTTGAAACCTTTGTATTCCCCATTTTGCAAAATACAAATTTGTATTTTCCGAAATGATTTTCAAAATACAGATTTTGATTTTAATTGTATTTTGCGAAATGATTTCATTTCGTTTCATTTCATTTTGCAAGGTACATGCAGTAAGCCCTCAGTCATTACCATTAGAACTGTTTATACCTTAATCATTTATTATATTATAGTCCCACTTTATTTAACAGTTCTCTCAAAAAGAACTTACCTCTTAACATTGAAAATGACACTGTAGTTATAATGGCATACTTCTTGAAAAAGTAAACGAAAATGTAGCTTATAACTCCAAACACCAGAACCACAAAAAATATGTTCTTCTGAAAAACACAATATGTTTGTTTAAGTTACATTCGGAAATTATATCATTTCAATTCCTTGTTTAATTTCTCAGATTTAACTATTTTTTGTCTACTTTCCTTTACATCTTCAGGAAGCTAAACTCTTCCACTCCTGCAACATTTGTCAACATCTAAATTCTCCTTAAAATAAGATGATTAGTGCTGCAAATGTGAAATTTGATCATTCACCAAAAACTTTGGAAAATGAATAACAAAGTTCTTCAAATTAAACTTGGACTTAAGTTTTTTGGCATTTTTATGCATTATTATTATGGTTGAAAGGGTTAGAAAGGCTTCATGTTACCTTGAAAGAGGTTTCTAATTTTTCTCTAATAGCATCCTGGGGATTGCATTACTAACTTATGATGTTCTCACATATGATTTAAAGCCTGCAACAATGAGGCACAGATGGCCCAGGCACAAATTCAGTGTGGAATTTGTATGGAATCAATAGCAAAGTAAAATCAAAGATTGATTATCAATAAAATCACTCTCAGCTTTAGGTAAACTGGCTGGTTCTTCAAAGTTTCAAATTTAATTTCTAAAGTTTAATTTAAGTTTATTTAGTTTAATTTAATTTAGTTTAAGTTCTAAAGTTCTAAAGTTAAATTTAAGTTCAAGTTTTAAATTTTATTTCCAAAAAAATCCCTGCCATAAAACCCAATCATGCAAGGGAAAGTTAAATCCATTTTTTTGGCACACCCAAAAACATCCCTAAATCAGAGCTATAACATTCACTTTTGTCGCATCGCATTATAATTTATTTTACCAGAACATGAATTATGAATTCGCATTACAAGAAACTTTTGATTGAGGTCATTAAAGTCAAAATTATTTATGGTAAGCACTGCTCCAGATTACGAGACACAAAATTATAATTCCAGCCATATTTGGCAACCCAAAACAATTCCAGCATAATTAACAGACCCAAAAAAATCCCTTCAAGCCAAAATTTCAGACCCTACGAGAAATCCACAGGCCCCCCAGTATTAAAAGTAATTGAGTGGGACACCTGGGAGCCAAACAAATCATCAACAATTTAATAAATTAATAATTATGAATGCCTGGCGATCATGTTACATCCATTTGTCCCTAAAATATCCACATAGGGGCCCCACTTTTTACCCTAAAAAATCCATCAATTGCAAGTACCCCTACTCCATTTTGAAGGTAGTCCACTAGGGAAAATATAGTTTGTAAATTAAATCTAAATTAATTTACCTTGTGTATGTGAACAATCATATTGGTGCCATATGAGTTCTAATCATCTGAGAAGGTGCATAATTTAATTTGTTGAGTGAACCTCAAATCTCCTTATTACATGTGTTTGAAGCCCTGGCCAGTCTAAGATATGGTATTTACCACTGTACAAGGGGCCAGCAATAAATTCGTGCAAAACTGCAACCAATATACTTTGCCAGTATATTGAACAGCAAACGAATCTGATGGATGGAGTGGTATTTGCAGTATGCAAATTAATCTTTTACCTATAATTTCAGAAAAAAAACATGCATAACCAGCTGACAAACTCATATGATGCATTCTAAATAAAACACACTATGCATAGTAATTAATAACATAACGCTATATTTAGATAGATGGGTAGATAGGAACTTTATTAATGTGTCTTAAAAGACCTTCTAGCTTAGGTTAAAACCCTATGCTAATTAGGGACACAAAATAGATAAATAAAACAAAGATAAAATATTAAAATATTTAAATGCAAAAAGTGCATTCACCTGGTTTTTATAATAAGGTTTATTAAGGCCTCGGCTTGGTCATCGGCTTTGAAAGTTAGCACAAACCTGAATACGTCAACAAATCCAATACATAGATAGTGATTAACAAAACTGCAACCTACCGACCGATAAAACTGTCACGCGTCGCCTATGCCGGGATTTACTGCATTTTTTCTCAAAATTAAGTTTTTCTCCACATGCGCCTTGCCGTTCTTGATCTTTTAATATTTTGGTCAACTTTAATAAAAGACTACAACACAGAATATTGCTTTTTCAGAACTAAAAAGGAAAACCTAAGAAAATCTAAGAAAAGGCCATTAAACGATACAAAGTACGTGTTCAACTTACTGTCAAGTCTCTCGTTGATAAACCACGTTAAGCTTTCATTAAAAGAAAAATTTCTACAGTTTTCGAATTTTAAAAAATGGAATGGGATACCAAAGATATTTATAGGATAACTTTCTTGAAAAACAGAAGGTCACCCCACTTGAAACTATTGTTTGCTTCATGTGCATCGTTTCACATTCGAACACAGGCTTACCAGACGAACTGTGTGAGTCCGTTCAGTTGACATATTAGGCATATTAAATGAGCTCTCTTGCGGTTT
>JAOBRD020959267.1:0-12156 GCA_027575215.2 Hydrozoanthus sils
ATATTAACTAATCTGGTAAAATCCTACATGACAAGGCCAGCATCTCTGGGGGGGGTGGGGGGAGAGGGCAGGGGAGGGGAGGGTGGGCAGCTGCCCTTCCCCAATTCTTAGACTAATTTCAAAGTACAATGCAATTTTCGTTTTTGTTCACATTCAACAAGATTTAAAGTCTAGAAATAACGTGCACTGCTAGAAATTACAAAACTTGACCTCATAAATATTAAAATCAAAATACCCACAAAACACAAAGAATTTAGCATTTTATTATGAACAATATGCCAAAAAATTCCCAAGGAAACATTTCCCTGAATTCTGGTGGAGGTTAATTATACCATTGATGCTTGCTAAAACCTCCCAGTACCCCCTTCCAATCATTACGAGCTTTGGCCGGCCCTGCATGATTATATTATAAAACACTAAGCATAAGACTTTAGATTTTTGAGTTTGTTACTGTAACACAGACAATGATTCACAATTGTTTCATCTTCGATTTTGAACTTAGAAATCAAGAACCCAGGCACTAAGGTTTTTTGTTTAGTTCTCTTAGAGGAAATTACATGGTCATGCAAGGGTACAAATTTTATCTCTCACTCGCTTAGTGGCAGTTTAAAAATATTGCTAAGAATAACAAATAGCCAATTATCAAGTTTGATGAATTCTGCATTATTTACCTCTTTAACATATTGAGTGCATAAAATCTGAAATTCTTATTCAATAGTTCTTTGTTAGTCAGAAAATTATTGGAGGGGGCCTGGTCCCCCCCTACATTCAAATTATTGGGTGATGACAGGGTCCCCCAGTCTACCAAAAATTTTGCTTTGTGTATTGTCAGAGCAGACAGTTGGAAGTGTCAACTACAAAAATACTTCTTTTAGCAGTTGCATGACAATCAATATTGATATTGGTTAATTGTTGGTAATATCCAATTTGGATGCCTTATTTCTACTCATTTGTAAACAATTTCAACTGTTTGAAAACATGTTTTAATACCAAAACTAGGCACCAGTATTAATGTATCAAATACCAGATACGTATTAATAGAGGTCTTAAAAGAACACAGAGATTGTGTTGTAAAACATTCTTAGTTAACTGATCAATATATTGATATAAGATCCCAAATATGAAATGAAGGGCACAGTGTAACCCTGCCTTACAGCCACCTCATTAATACGGTCAACTCGTTATTATGGTCACTTTTTTTTGGCCCAGCAAAATGGCCATACATTCTCTTATGAAAAAACCCAGTTAATGCAGTCTCCTGTTAATACGGCCAATGGCCACTTTTTTGGATTACCAACTCATACGAACAATCCTTTATAATTTAACCCCATTAATATGGTCACCTGAGAAAACCAAGGCACCTGTTTTGATGATCTCTGTCATCAAACAGCCAGTTGAGTCAGTTTTCATTGCTCAATGATAGCAAGATTCACAAAAAGATTGATATCAAGCTGAATCATTTTGTTTTGTTTTTGGAGGTTACTAAAATGTATTTTACAGTTTAATGGCCAATATTTAGAGGTAGTTTATGTATGGCCAGATGATTTAAAGGACTGTTTACAATTATCTACATTTCTGGTTTTCTATCAAAGAGAACAGTCGTTCAGGAAAAGCTACTTCAATGTATTTGTCATTACCCCCTTAAATTATGAAATTTGACCCTACCCCTTTAATACGGCCACCCCGTTGACATGGCCAACTTTGTATGGCCCGTTGGTGACCGTATTAACAGGATTCCACTGTATAGTGCAAAAACATTGTAAATGACCTTGTATGAAATGCTAAACTCTCCCAATGGTTATAAAGAGATAATAGGAAAATTGGCAGGAGTTGGGAACTTCATCAAAGATCTTTTTAATACTATAATTTATTTTTGCTCTAGATTCTTCAAATAAGGATTTTGGAGATGCAAACATTTTTAAGTTTGGATAAATATTGTGAAAGAATTATTCTTGTTGTGACAAGTATCTAACATAACAATAAGAATAACTCTTACAAGAGAGGGCAAAAAGTTAACTTTTTAATTGTTCACTAGTTGGGCAAGCAGCATCTGGAAATAACTCCCCCCAATTGAAACTTTATCTGCACAAAACAAAATGAAACAAAAAATAAAGCTGAAGTAAAAAAAAAAGCTGTCTTAAAGTCAGTTTCTCGTTTTTTTTATTAAGATTACAAAAACAGCTTTTTGCAGGTTGTTATTCAAAACAAATAGCATATAAATGAAGTGTTTGGTGTATACCACCAGAGACATCATAATTTGGTGGTTAAATGCATTGCCACTAGTAAATTACTTACCCTTGGCAAGTGTACAAAAGTTAATTTTCAGCCCTGTTAGATTGGAGAGTTGGGAAATAATTTGTTCTGATTTTGTCTAAGAAAAGATGAACCCTTTCTTTGGATACTAATGAAGAGTTGACAAAATTAAACCAGTGTGCTTGGTTTCCTTGTGAAAAACTTGTGGCTGATTGATTTTAAACTTGATAAACTATACTCATTTTGTGATTGATAAATCGTTCTCCACTCTCCAGGGCTGTCAGAAGCGGGGGGGCTATACTGCCCTCCCCCCCAATAGTTTCTCATCATTCACAGTTTCCTTGTTAAAATGATTTTTAGTTTAACACCAACTGTGCTATGCTCGCAGCCCCCAATTATTAACTTCATTCTGACAGGCATGCTCTCAACATTTTTTCATGCCACTTAACCCAGGTTTTATGCTGGTAAATATCATATTATTTTATTGCCTAGTCAAGCTAGAGTTATTTCCTGTTTATGAAACTTATTGAAGTTGTCAGAAACATCAAAACAAATTATCTTAAAAATATGAAGAAAAATACTAAACACTTGTTACCAAATCAGTATTTTTTTCAAGATACAAACTTTACTCTTAAGAAATAGAGTAAAACCATAAAGTTGCTTCAGTTTTTACTGAAAAATTGTTTTGAGTTTTTATAACTTTTCTGTTCGTTTGTCTTGCTTGTCTTCTTGCATTCCTGAATGAAGAAACACCTGTTGAACAGGAAAAACTTTGCTTTACATAAATGTAAATAAAAAAATGTACATTAAAAATTTTCTGAAGTTCTTTTAAAGAATTTTTGAGGTACCAAAAAAAAGTTGGTTTTCAAATCATTTAGACAAAGGTTATAGGTCAAGTATGTTGTTCAAGTTAATTATTTATTAAAACAATAAAAATTGCTATATTCTTGCACAAATATTAACTTTACCTTGTAGTTTCAGTTACATTTAGTTTAGATTATTGATATCAAACTGTTTGCAATTTATTAAATCATTTGTCATTTGTTATGCATAAACAGAATTTCTCGTAGAACTGTTTAATAAATCTTACAAATATGACCTTTGGAGGAGTTGTCACTGTTTATTGCCAATACATATAAATATACTGGGCCTCGCTCTGCTTTCCAGATGAAAAGGGGGATTTTTCTTGTTCCAAGGAAGATTGCTTTTCCCTAGAAAAATGGAGGGGTAATTACAATGTACATTGGTAAAAAAGCATGAAAGAAAGTAAAACTAATGCAAAAAAAATACCATGCACAACTTTGCACAAAGAAAAGGTTTTGGCCTGAAGCTCAGCAATCCAAAACTTTGTATGGCAAACATTTTTTAGAATCTGTTTTGGAGTGTCCTGAAATTGATTTGGCACTTCTTAATGTACATTTGATGTTAGGGGTTCCAGTGGGTGTTTAAAAAGGCTTTTAAATATTGGAAATGCTACACCCATTAATAAGAATTGAATCTGTATGTTTTGTATTTGAAACAATGTAATTGAAGGGTCTAGTGCAAAGATGACGTGACTTTTCATGAAGTTGTCAACTCTCGTTACATTATCCCTATTATCTCTTCATGACTCTTGGGAGAATTTAGCATTTCATATAGTCACTTGCTTTGTTTTTGCACTAGACCTTCAATTATTAATATATATATAAGTTCAATTGAGACTGTCAGTTCAGGTCTATGAAGTCGGAATCAGTGTCCGAGGTGGTCTTGATTTTAATGCTCACAGGCTTCGATAGTGTATTCGATAGTGGAGGTTAATTTAAGGAAGGGGGGGGGGGAGGACAGAGGGGAGCAAATTTTAGGATGCCCCTTTACATGTTGTACCAGAGAGGGCAGTTTTTTGCACAGACCATGATTTGAAAGAAGATAAGAGATTTTTTATTTGTCAAGGATAACTGTATCACAAAAATAAGAATTTCCTCCCTATCAATAAAGTTTTAAAAATAAAAGGTTTTTGGCTGCCTTGGAGCTTTTCCTTCCATTTTAACGACTATTTGGAGAAAATCTGATTGTTTTCACAACGAAAATATACTGACAGAGAAATGCAAATTAATCTTCACAATATGTTTGCCCTTTTATATTATTTTCGTTCAAGCCAAAAGGACTTCCAACATCCTGTTTTCGCTAAAAAGCGGGCTCAAAATGAAAGAACTAGATCGGTGAGTATACATACCGATCGGTTCTCGTTTCTTCAATTCTTGCAAATAAAAATAATTTCTAACAAAGAAAATAACTAAATAGTATTCCTCCAGTTATGAAAAACACCGATTACTCATAATTTTTTTTGAAATCTCCGAAGTCGAAGAAAAAATTTATAAACTAAACGCAAACATTCTTCGATCTTGTTTGACACGAACAAAGGGAATCTACAATGAAATTAAACTTGACCAATCATAATGCCGTATTTGGGTCACGTGTAAAGTACGCCATGGCGGGCTTCCCTCCCAAGAGAACCTCGTGTTGCAGTTGTGCGTTTGAGCAACTTGCGGATTCGATGCGAGTTAAAGCATTACGCTGCATGGGAAAATACTCATGATACCTTGAAGAGAATTAGATCAACATTTTTAATAACAATCGCTGGCTCCCTTCAGTTGACTCTTAGCAAATCAACTCGAACTACCGAATATAATCTATCAGCGGTCAAGCACACACTCCTTCCGTTTGCAGGGTCTGAAAGAATACTCTATTGAAAAAACTTGAAAGAAATGTCTTTCGTTGACGGCGGAGATCTCGCTTCGTTTGCAGCCATTGCCGAATCAACTGCTGCCAACAAAGAAGGTAAATTCTGTTCTTGTGTTGTAGCTCATCTAGGTTGTGGTTGATTTACCTTCCACCGCCACGTTTTCTTCAGTTCCTTCTGACATCCATCTTTGTACAAAGATGGCGGTTTGCGTTCACGCCTCTGCCAGCGATCGTGGAAGACCTCGAGAACGCTGCTCTTCGGAATCTTGAAATTGACTGTGAAATTTGCTTGTAACTGCCCTTCAGACTTCTTTCAAAACTTTCTAACTTTCGTTGTTTTCCGGTACCCAGTCTTCCTCTACAGGGAAGAAGAAATCTTGCCCCAGGTTCTTCAAAGGAAAACTTGTGCTAAATAATGTCGCCCCAGACCTCTGTTTTTAGGAATTTTTGGGCAATTTTTACCTCGTAAAAACAGGGAGCGAGTATCTCTGTCATGGTGAATTGTGATTGAAAAGATTTTTTGTGTTTCAAACTGATATTATGTCTGTTTTCCCTTCCTTTACGGTCTCAAATCTTACCAGTACAAATGGCGGGATTTTGCTTCGTTGGTTCCCTAAACACTGTTTGCTTTGTTAGAAACTCGAAGTGAAAAAAGTGTCTCGGTTTTACTAGGATATAAAGTTCTTAAGTTATAACTAACATATAATAAGAAATATATCGTTTCTGGCCCCTTTTTATGTTTCCCGAAAGAAAAGCGCTTAGTTGAAGTATTGAAAGCAAGCATATTTGTTCGTATTTATGTAAATTTATCAGGAAAAAGGCCGTGGCCCCGAACATGGCCGCTACTGAACTTTCTACTTCGGCAACAGTCATTTTGAACTGTTTCGTGAAGTGGAATCGACTATTATAGCTAAACATACTCTGTTTTACTCAGTTTTTCGATTGAAGAAGCATTTTTCTTCGTGAATTGTTGAATACATTAATCCCGCTATTATGCATTTAGGAGCGACAAAGCTTTGTAAGACTAGCTATTAAAGTGAACTCGAGTGATATTTAACTTAGAATGTAATGCTCAACGAATGTGGGTTGTTAGAATTTTTTTAAACATTTTTGATGGAAACTTTGAGCCACAAAGGGAGTTTTTAAGATTCTACCTGGTAGTGTATGACTTCTAAAAACAGTTGAAATAAAAGGGATTTTACAAGCCGAACGTACAGGCTGGAAATAATTTTCATTTTCATGCAAGACGTTTAAATATATATATATATATGTTCTTGTCTGCATTAGTGTGGTAATTACTTAGTGTAGATTAATCACAATATGGCTCCACACTTATAAAATTATGACTCCATTAATCATAATCCTAACCCTAACCCTTAACTCTAACCCTAGTTAACCCTCTCTTATAACAAAACATCTTGTGATTTGCCAACACAAAATATACCATTAGTGTTTCCATCCTAGTTTGTATTCCCGTACGTCGAAGTACGAGCGATACTTTCCTCTTTAATATTCTACCCCTTGTTTAATAACTTGGTCCTATGTTACTTAAACCCATGTGCTTACTGGTGAAAGTACAGTTCTGCAATTAACACACTTAGATTTATTACAAATTTTCCTGTAGTTGTTGTAACAGTACCATCATCTGAGGAGGCTCCAGTTGCAGAGTCTGAGATACAGCAGAAGGATGGCCAGCAAGAGGAACAAGCTGAAGCACAGACTGTACAGCAGGCCAGTGAAGAGGCGCAAGAGCAGCCAGTTACTGGTTTTACTGAAGTGAACACAGCTGAAGCCACTCAACTGACTAGTGAGGTGATTAAAATATCTCCTGCTATTATTTTGTGTGTGTGGGTTTTTTTAATTTTTAGGAAGTTGTAATAAAACTCCTTTAGGTGGGTCTTTAATATTGTTTACATTTGCCTCATTAAAATAAATCAAACTTCAAAATTGAGACAATATGAGTCCAAAATTGAATAGAGTATGATTTGCAAAGTGAATAATCACTGAAAGTTTTAGCTCAATACACTGAGTACTTTGAGAGAGGAATGAGGCTTCTAAAGTTGTTAAATTACAGTAATTATATGGCTCGATGGCACAATTTGTCTCAACTCCATACACTTAATGTAAGTTTTGAAGTTTTAAAATGCTTATTTCTCCAAATGTATCCATTGTATCAAGCTAAAACTCTGACTGATTACCAACTGTGGTAGATATACTCTATTGGCTCCCCGGCTAGTATAGCCCCTCATGTTTAATCCAGGTAGCCAGCTCCTTATTATGTAATATTAAAAATTTGTTGACCTAATATAGCTATAGTTGAGGTGAAATAAATGATTGTCATCGATGTTGTTGTTGTCTACGCTGCTTTAACTATGTAAACAATAAAATCCACCCGCCTGTTGTAAGCCAGAGACCCCCTTGGTTCTACTGCCCATGCAATATGGTTTGTATATTTCTAACAGTTCAAGTCAAGTTTGCCAAAGCATTGTTGAAACCCTTCTATACGATGCATTCTGCAATAGTATTACAAGTATTGTCATGATCAATATTTAAGCATTAATAATTTTTGGTTTAATGTACTTGGAATAATGTTCTTACTACTTTTGTGTTTTATCACTGCACTGTCCAGCTGGATGATCAGCAACGTACTTATGCCAACTTGCAGCCAATTTTCTTGGCAATGGAGATGGGTCAAGAGGCAGCTTCATCACAAGATGCTACGGCAACTGCCACAGCCACTGAGCAGTCACAAGAACAAGCCCAGCCTGAAACAGTTGAGTCTGGCTTCACTCCATCAACTGCAGCATCAATTACAGTAGAGCCTACTGCACCAAGCTCAATAGCTTTTACTCAACAGCAGCAACTCATTAGCAATCTATCAAATGTAGTAGCAGCATCAACTGAAGGAGGAACTCCAGTTTGTCTAGCTTCTCTACTCCAAGATGTAGTCTCAGGGATACAAACAAGTGCTGGAACAGTTCCTGCTGCAATCATCACAGATCCCAGCTCAAGCACTGGTTCCTTCTTGATTGTCAATCAGAATGGAGTACCCATAGTTCGCCCAGTTTTAGTGTCAAGTATTGCCGATGGCGGCACTGGAGTGGGACTTCCTGGAACTTTTCAGGTCCTTGCACAAGGAGGCACTGAGGAAGGGGCTGAAGCTGATACTGGACATGAAGTTGCTATGGATGTATCAACTGCAGCTGAAGCACCAGTTGCACAAGGTAAAAACCAGTAAGCAGTAGTGTAAACAGGCCAGTTGGAAAAGTAGTACACTGCTTGATCAGCGATAATTAAAAAATTGATCATTGATAGTCAATTAGAAGTGTAGTGCTCAACCAGTGATCGAGATTATAATTTTGGTGTTGGCCCATCACAAATGGGGGACTGTACAGAAGCTGGCCCAGAACTGACAAGAGTAGAGTGCTTTTGTTGCTGTACTACATACCAGAAGGTATAATGGGCGTCATTGATTGGTTGAAAAGCCTACACCAAGATTATATTCTTTATCACTTGTTGAACACTGCACTCTTGTATAACTAGTAGTTCTAAAATGACTACAGAGTTCCCCCCCACATGTACAGAGGGGTACATTGGCATTGTGCCATTTTGCTCTCTTACTCCTGACCTCTCTGCTCTTTTCATTTGAGAAAATAAAACAGAAAATAACAAGGCATTGTTGAATCTTAAGAAACACATTGAAATAGGCTGAATTCCTTTGATCGAACAATGCCATAAGCGATTTGATAATTGTCTGCTGCAGTCAAATTCTACAATGACTCCAGTATCAGCAGGAATAAATTCTGTAACAAGGTAAGAGCAGTCAAAGAAAAAGTTATGAGGACATTTTTACTGCACAGCTTCTGCTGTGATACCGCTGCCCTGCAGAGAACTCTGGACTATCAATTAAATCATGTGTATCAGCTACATTTGAATCAAATAAATATTTTTGTTTTTATGGTAAGATCTGATCTGATCTGTATAATATAAGTGACAACTTAACTTTACTACCTCCTTTATATTGAGCTCCCCAGTACCATGCATTCTGCAGTAGTTTTACATTTAATGAAAAACACAATTCATGCTTCAATGCTAAAATAGCTCGTTAAAACACACTGTGCCAGTTTTGACAGAAGTTAAACAATGATGATATAATTAGATTTTTAACAAGTTCTAGTACAAGGCTTGCATGATCTCTCATATATTTCATTTTATTATATTCTGTCTTTGTAGCTGTTACTGATGTGGAAACAACAGTTGACATTGCAGCTGTCAATGAGGCTGCTACAGCACAATCAGTTACTGTTCGAGTGGGAGACAGTCATGGTGAAGAGAGGGAGGAAGACGCAGAAGCACAGGAGGAAGCTGCAGCAGCTGTTGTCTCTCTTACAAGTGAGAATGATAATTATTGAGCAGGGCTTGCTGTTTAAGGCATCGCTTGCACAAAACTGACCTTGGGAGAGAAATTAGCTGCTCACCTTTCTCCCAGGAATCACTCATATCGTTGGGACAATATACAGTCTTAGCAATGTGTTGTGTTTTGCCTATGCACATTAGAAAAATTCTCGTGCAAATACTTCCACAATAACAATGAGAATGATCAATCACACTTGTTTACTGTTGGGTGCCAGGATGACTAATTTATATTGCAGTTTTGTGAAAGCCAGCACACACTTTTCAACTGTCTTTATGGAATACTGTTGACACATTACAAAAGATGTTTCTGATTTAAAAGTATTTACTTACGTTTTTCTAAACTTTATAAATACAGTCGGCACTCTTTGGCCATGAGTAGTTTTGTTTTAATTGTTATCTTAAAACAAAATCAAAATCGCAAAAACAAAAATCTTTTTGTTATTAATGAAGAGTTTCTTTTCATTTTAAAATTGATTCACACTGTCATAAATATAATAACAATAATAATAATAAAAAGAAATTAAAGAAAATTATAAACAAAAGAATTTAATTAAAGGGTGGCACTGATGGGCTACTATACATGTGTGATTTTGAAACAGTTTTCTGTGTAGAAACCTTGTTTTGAAGATAGCAATTATTTCATTTTTAATTTCATATTGAGTCAGTGATAAACCTAAGCCCTAGGGGCAACATGACCAGGTATTGATAATCACTTTTAAAACATTTACAAATTTCAGGTTTAGATCAGATTTTTTTTTAAACCAGTACAGACATTGGGAAATATCTTCAAGAAACCTAAAGACCGGCAGACAAAAGAGAAATTAAAAGGCATCGTGTATAAAGTAGTGTGCAGGACATGCCCTTTCACATATGTCTGGGAAAGTAAAAGAAGCTGGAAGGCACGGGGGGCTGAACACAAGCTTGGAACCAACAATAATATTTACTCTGCAATTAAGCAACATGCAGAAACTGGCCACGATATCCATCCAAATTATGCCAACATTCTCAAAACAGGCGAGAACAACAAAAACAAAAGGCTTTTCCTCGAGTCATTACACTCTTTTTTAGATAAGAACACTGTAAACGAACCTGCCCCTTTCCCAAGGGTTTATGTTCCACTAATTACCTCCCTGGAGGGTAACGAACAATAGTTTTTTAGAGTGCTTTATGAACTTTGCGAAGTTGTATATTTTTATTCTCTGAAGAAGACGAAAATTTAGAGCTAAGCTTTTTATCATTTTAGATCTGTTTAAAAATGTTTTTATATTTTAATATTTTTTTTGTTTTTAACATTTTTATCATGATCATAGTTTGTGCTCTAGGTGTTAGTTTTGAATGCGATACATGTAAGCAAACTGAAACTGACGTATTTTATCTGCCCACCCAATAGAAACAATGTATTATGATTAGAGGCAATCATGTTTGTGCCATTCTATAAACAGAAGCTGTGCCTAGAACTCCAACTGGGAAGAGGAAACTAAGTGATGGCCCGAGAGTCTGTGTGGAGTGTAACAAGGCATTCAAGTACCCTTCGGATCTCAAGAAACACCTGCAAATCCACACAGGTTAGCTAGCACCTCTAGAGTGACTTAGCTATGGTGTCAGATCAGTCAAGTGAGACTTGTTATATTTACAGTGGTTTTAAGGTTAGAAGGTTGACTAGCAAAATCTTACATGATAATTGAACATTCAAGCATATGTATATAATATGTATTCAAAATGACCTAGCAAAATTTTGAAAATTAATAGTTTGTTTAAATATTAATTTTCCTTACCAATATAACAATTGATTTTTACATTCATTCGATAGATTCATCCAGAGATTGAGTTAATAAGTTTCTGTTTTTCTGCTGACACAATTATGTGTGATCCCTGCTTTCAGATCACCAGACTCTGTTTCGAATTGTTCAAGTATGATTAACATTCACAAAGGATTGTATTGCAGTTTTTAGAGAACTGACTAAACTACGTTTTTACTTTATTACATTAAAATATCATCCAGCTGAGTTTAAGAGAGCACAATCATCTTCAACTAATCAATTGTGATTGGAATCATCAACAATTTTTGCTGCTTGTATAAGTTGCAGATGGCTACCATCCTTTAGGCCTTGCTACAAGAAACTTGCCTGCTTACGTTTTTCCACTTTTCTTGTGCCAGATAATACATTCATTTACTCAAAATATAGTTAGAAACTTGGCTTAAGGTCTTTCCTTTGAAATAGAACCTGCACTGAGGTTTTTGTCAAACTTTCACCATTTGTTAAAATCATTATATGTAAACTGCAAAAGTGGAATAAAAAAGGGGTGTGCCCATGTTAACTTTTGAGATAAATTTTTATGATTGACACAAATACCCCCTCCAGGACTATTTTTCTTTTATTGTAAGCTTGAAGTTAAAACTATAGTTTCCTCATGTTGCCAACCAAGATAACACTGAGGAGCATAATTATAAGGGAAGTAAAGGAAGACAACGTAAAGAGTTCTTCTGGATAAGGAGAATAGTTTTCTTGTGATTTTCAGCAAAAACACTTTTGATAAAGAGGAATTTTTGTGTATTTTTGTTGCTGCTATAATTCCTGTACCTAAAGAAACAGTGTTCTCTGGTCTATGTTTTCCTATTTTTCCACATTTGCAACACTGAGATTTTTCCAATTTTTTCTCTTCAAAGAAAAGAAGAGAATATAAACATTTTGGAAATCAAAATATGATTTTCAAGAAATGAATTTTCAAAACTTTTAACTTTAACCGTTAAAAGTTTTGAAAATT
>JAOBRD020959374.1:0-12152 GCA_027575215.2 Hydrozoanthus sils
CGTCTTGTTTACAACGAGATTTGCAAAAAATCTCGGCGCGTGGACTACGAGTTTTGGCAACACAACGAGATGGCGTGGTTTCTTCGCAACTTCTGGCACGCGCAGTATGACGAACGGGAAAAACTCGTACTCGTAGTCGTACTCGCTGTCGAGTCTGAGGCTTTCTACTTTTGCACTCAGTGATTTCGTATCTGCTTTTCCCAACGGAATCAATATGCTTTTAAGCGCTAGTTGGGGTCGTTCTTGGTTTGTAGGTTTTTGGTCGGAAGGGATGAATTAAACAACTTTAATGTAACTGCCCAAACTTTGGCAAAGCGACGGAGAAATTCTAACATTCTAATCGTTCGTTTAACTAGGCCATCTATCAAACACTGCACACAGAGTTCATCGAAGCTGGAGCCTTGAGACACGACACCTCTGATCGCCTGGGGGAGGTGGTGAGGCTGGTGATGTGGGCTGGTTGCCTTCCGTACTCCTTCCCAGAACAAGAGCTGCCTGTGTGTCTTTTGATGACAAACATCAATATTTACCTATTCCATTTGTACAACCAAGACGTCCCAATCCATGCAACTACTTTGCAGTCAGTAAAAGACCTTCAGCAAGTGCTTCATTGCTTTTACAGTTTCCCGGTCCGAGCACTGAATCAAATCGTTACTGGATTGTTTGACCAGGTAGGTATTTCCCAGTAATCATTTCCGAGGACTGAATCAAAGTGTTATTGGATTGTTTGACTTATTAGGTGTGTGAAGTAGAAAACATTCTTCCTCTTTAAGCGGCTTTTATTCCCTCAGAGAAAATCGGGAAAGACTTTCGCTATCCCTTTAACAGGTTTTGCCGAGTTTTGTTATGTACCGATATGTGAACTATGTGTTTGGCTGATGACAAAGAAGAACTGGTGAGCTTAGAAGTGTTAGCATTAGAGAGAGTGGATTCTCTTTCCTAGTCAGAAATGTCTGTAGAAGAGAGTTCCATTTCTCTAGGCAACCTAGGCACATGACTGCGTTTTTGTTTCTTGCAAGAATAAGTCAGAGAAGCGCTTTGCCTACCTTACAAGATTGTTACAGTATCAAAAACAAACGCTGAGATTCTTGAAGACGTTCGTCGATGAATGAGCTTTACACTTGAAAATAGAATCATCATCTGGTAGTGATCATCCAGCCCGAGAACGTCATTATTGTCTCCAATACATAGCTCGTATGGAGAAACCCGTGTCCCGGGAAGGAATAGGGCAACACAAGTCAGTGCTTCAGTAAAACTTCACTGTACTAAACTTGAAGTTGTGATACTTGCCGTGATGAATTGAATGTTGTTTTATATTATTTTAGAGACAATTTACGAAACAAACACTTGAATTAGACCACAAGGGGATAAAATGGGTTAGAGATAGTAAGACAATAGTAAAATTCCATTCTGCTCTAGCAGTCTAACTAATAGTATCTTTCATGTTTTTACGTATCATGTTATTTGATAAAATACATTTTACGGTGTACTCGTATAGCTTTCAAGGCTAACTTATGTTTTCAAATAACAAAAAATGGCAACGTTTGAACGGATCTTTTGTCACCTACAGCACGGTCTTCAACATACAATTTTTCCTTAGGGTTTCAGGCTAGAGGTCAAACTGGACGGTCCTAAAGGTACTTTCACTTTCCTCACACGTGACGCAGAGAAAACAGGCAAGTTCCTGGAAGTCTTATATGACGTTCTTGGTGAATCGCTAACCACTGGCCATGCGCCTTTGGTAAGAAGAATCAGTCAGTTGTCCAACAGCGGAGACAAACCTTCTTTTTTATACCCTGATGAAGAGAAACTTTCAATTCTAAAGGAAAAACTGTTTGCGGGATCTAACACTAAACCGGAAGATCAAAACCTTCTAATGTACTCAATTGTCAGACAATTGACCAAAATTAATGATTGCGAAGGTCATTTCCAAGAAATCGAGGTCTTAACGAAGAGCCTAAGAAGTTTAATTGTAACCAGTTCTCGAATATTTCTCTGTGACGAAGACCACGTGCATTGGCCGCTGCCCACCTTCGTGCGGGCGCAGCCCTCAACTCCTCAATGGGTTGTTACTGAGTTTCAGGAGATTAACAGGATAATTGGGGTTGATGTGTTCGAGCTAGACACGTTAAGCGAGTTGGTGGGAGGCTACGGGTTGTCATTAATATTTGATAGTGATGACAGTGACCAGGTCGAGAGCAACCGAACAGGTACCAACTCCAGCTCTTGGAAATTGATCTTTCGAGCCATGGATGAAAGAGAACAACTACAGAGATCACTCTCGCAGGTACGGTACGATAGAAATTATTCAGACAAGACTAAGTTCAATAGGCCACTTTAGAAACTGGGAATTGTTACAGGGGACGCGAAAATCAAATTTGTGGCGGTGAGGAATAGTTTTTGATCGAGATCATGAAATAGATAGTCTTCAAGATAGACTTCACGTCTCCTTATCAATCCCAGAAGCCTTTGCGAAACAAAAACTCGACCAAGGTTGCCATTCATTACTATAGTGGCCTATAGGCTCTTTGCAGCTAGGTTTCACGTCCTCACATCTACCTCAAATCAAGCAGCAACGACAAAATGGTATCCAGAAATGGACAGAGCAGGTGAACATTAGTAAAAAGACAAATTTTCAGCTTTTGGCCTTAAATATGTAAGAAATGACGAGTAACAGATAAACCTGAAAATAAACTCAATAACTCTAGATAAAGCTTAACTGTTTTCGAGTATCCTAAATTTCAATTCGTCTTAATTCTTAATCCTGTTGCTAAGTTTCTTGTTCTCCCTAGTATAATATTTATCACTAATTCAGCAGCCATTCCGGATTGTACTTATATCAGCGTTCGTTTAAGATCCTGCGATTTCAGTCAAAGAAAAGACGCTGTTATTGTAGTTTTGAATTCTCAGTATGGAAAGTATATGAACTCAGACTGTTGCTCTTTCAGTAATTGATTTAAATCTCAAACGTTAGTAGGATGTTTGGGGGAGGGGGGTTTTAGGTTAATGCCCCGCCATAATACAGGCAAGGCTGGACTAGGTGGGAATACGTTCGTTGCACTCGTGATATTTGTTCAGTAAAAATATTGTTTGTTCATATCTGTATCCTACAAATACTAAAAATAATTAATTTTCATGTAGGTATGGAAGGATAATTTTCAAGCAGATTTACTCGTCACCCACACTAAGACAAAGCTTCGACCGTGTGGGCCTGAAGACCACTCTTCAGAATTTCTCGGTGTGAAAGACGCGATATATCCTTCCAAGACTCCGGTTGGAACTCCCAACGAGAAACCATTCAAGAAAACACACAGACGAGGAGGATCCGACAACATCCTTCCCATATTTAAAGCACGGGTCCCAGACAGCCTGGAGAATTTGGTATCGCTTGACCGAAAGACCTTGAATTCGTTTTTTTGCAAAGTCATCGCCGAAAGAGAAATTGAAAATGAATCAGAGTCCTTGCTTCATGTTTTGTGGACAGGTTGTACTCCTTATCTTTTCCCCTTAAGTGAAATTCAAGTGCTTCTGCTGGTCAGTAGTGTAAATATTTATATCTTAGCTGATGTTAAGCACAAAAGGCACGTTAACAAAAAGAAGGGTATCAAATTACCAGGTGGAGATACTGAAAAGGAATCCAAAAACCACATCTGTTATAACATCATTCCATTATGGAAACTACGCCAGGTATCTGTTGGCCTTTTTGATCAAACGTTTCGATTAGAAACAGAACGACAAGAGGACACTTTCACCATTATCACTCGGGATTTCAACCTCACAAGCGCATTTCTCGAGTGTTTGAACGCTGTACTAGCCTCACAGAAACATGGTGAGCTAACTGAACCATGTCGTCTTGAGAATGAGCCTCACAAGAGTATCTACGACTCGCAATCGTGTCTTACGGAAAGAAAGGACGACTCGGTTAAATCCGAATTCTATCACGCAGATAGCGGTGTGCGGTTTGTTTACCCAAGCGACGATACATTGGAGATACTTAAAGATGCCATTGCCAAATACAGTCAAGATTCAGACGACTGTTCAAGCATTTATGATGTCACCATTTTAGTGTACCTTTTAGTTTTCCGGCTGTCCGACTCCAGGGAGGAGGAGCCTAGAACTTTGATTATAATGGATAAGGCGCTGTGTCTTTGCGTGGAAGATCATGTGAACTATCCACTTACATTGTTTGCCACAGGCCTCCCATCTAATCCACAATACCAGGTTCAAGACGTGCGAGATATATCGACGCTGACACGAGTAGAGTTCAGTGGGTTCAACTCGTGTGATTTTAGTTTGGTGTTTAGGCCATGGAGTCATGATGATGGTAGCGTAGATGAAGACTTTGATTCGGCAAGCATGGGGGAACTATGTGTGATAACGCACGGTAGTGCCGTCCCAGGAGAAGAGGAGACAAAATGGAAGATTTTTGCTCAGACATACGAAGAAAAAGAAAAAGCGCTCAGCTTAATATGCAAACTTTGGTCAGATATTAAAGGTGGAGCGCTCCCAGTCATGAAGGCCGAGGAAGAACACAATTAAAACGCTTTCCGCAGGGCTGCCACATCAGTCAGATTGAAATGTTGGAGAAGACGATTATTTCTCCGATTTCCATCGCTCCAATTCCGTGACCGTGGATTGCTAGTCCAAGAAAGACATTTTTACTTCAAGTAAAGGCAGATAAGCAACAAGCTGTTTAGTCCAAGCGCAAAAGAAAAAAAGCATAGTGTAGTAGTCTCGCGTACGTAAATACAATTTCATTGTTACCTTTCTAAGTTAGGTCTGACGGAGTCTGCGTAAATGATAAGACGAAGTACTCGACATGCAGGAAAAAAGTTTTCTTGAACAACTTAGTTAGACATGACATAATTTTTGTTTAGGAAACTATATTTTATTCAAAACGCTGTAAAGATTCCGTCTCCAAAATAACGCATCAGTCCTCGGTTATCTCCCAGGCTACACAATTGACCATTCTCAAGATGGCGGCTGTACAATTTACCACAATGCATTGCGAACCTTACACCGCTAAAAGAAAGTCCGGGAAAGTAACAGTTGGTAAAACTCTTCCCTGCACTAACAACACTGTGTGTGTCAAACTTGAGGTTCACAGATTCTCTATATATACGTTTTTGAGGACAATTTTAGACCTTTATGCGCCAGGAATTGTGGGTAAATGTACATGTATCTGCGTAATCGGAGGACTCAAGAATTTCCAAAGATGCCGATGTTTCCATACAGTGTTACTTGCCATGCTCTCACACAAAGGGACGGTGACAGATGTTGCGATGGCGTTACACATTAGGGCCCCTCCAATGGCAGGAGTTTGTTCCAATAATTTGTGGTATATGTAATTGCAAAGCATGTTAAACAAGGACCCGCGCTATAAAAGAGAAAGTTCCTCCCACATCTGAAGCCTTTCAGAATTCAAATTTTGAACCAAGTAGCGATTCAACTTCGCTCTGAGTCTGAGCGATAGAAAAAAAGCAATTCGTAACCGCTAAAATTAAAATGTTCGTATTAATTCCTTATACACAGTAGTGGCAAAGGAAACGTAAGCGAAGTTCGTTTCGTTTTATAAGTAATTTTGTCGAAAGTTCAAAGAAATTTTGTACCTCCTTCGGCGAAGTTCTCACACCTCCGATAAATTTTTGGTCATTAGCATAACACGTGTCTCGTTGAAACTTCGCATATTATGAGCACTTGTATTTCTTTTAGTACTACAGTATTTTATGTTTCGTTATAATTTCTCTGTGTTTGAAACAGAAAGCAACAAGAACTTATGTGTGTTATTCTGTGTTCAATGTTACATGAAACAATTTTACACATGAATAGCCGTTTATTTCATGTCATCTCTTCGGAGGTTGAGTGACAAGTGAAGGTGACGAGCGCCTGGCCAAGGCCCTTTTATAGTGCGGGTCGCTGTTTAAAGACTAGCGAGCTTAAGATGTGAGAACAGCAAGGCCGACAGCTTACAAAAACCCCCTTTCTGGTTTTCCCCTTTCGACCATGGCTGGCTTGTTTGCCCTCGCTTTTGTCCTAGTAACGCTTTGTGAACAGAAAAAGATTAGAACTACCTGCATAAAGATAAAAGAAGATCGAGAAGATTTTCTGTTCATCGTTTCCGTAGTGGTAAGAACTCCAACATTAAGCTTTTCACGTTGTAATTTTGAGAACGACAGCGTGAAGGTGACCAGCACGGTGCATTCCAACGTGCAGCTATTGTATTGACTATTGTTTTCTGCCGTCGTTATCTGCGTTACTGTCCTCGTATACTAAGCTCGTTAATAATTAGTCAACCAAGTACGGCTGCAAGTAACCGTTCATCACAGGCTAAACCAGAGCAATGCATTGGATTCCATATGGAAACTTGCAACTTGGTAGTAATGATAGAAAGATATTGCTCCTCAAATTGAATGCTCAGAGCGAGCGGATGCGAGACGTATATGCCCAGCGGGAATAGACAAGAACCCATGCGAGTCTTGGTAGCTTAGTGTATGAGTAGAGCATCTGACCGGTAATCAAAGGGTTGTGGGCTCAATTCCCTTCAGTGACTTGGAATTTTTTCTGAGCATTCAACTCGAGGAGTGCTTTCTTTCTACGACCATATCGGATGTATAAATAGTCTGCAGCTCAGGAAAGTTAGAAAGAAGCGATTTTTTAATTTAAAATTACTTGTTTCACAACAATTACTGCGGATTCGTGTGGCAGGGATGGCCTTGTTATGATTTCGAGTGTTTAAAATCATATCGATGTAGAAACACTTGCAGCTGTAGCACACAGGCTTACGCTAGTGAACCTTGTATCTTTCTATCAGCGTTTTACCTTATTTTGAAGGTGAGACTGACCTAATACATGACAAATGGCTATCGGAGAGAAGACGAAGCATATTCTGCTTAGAGGGAACCCTAAAACAAACCTTTCTTGAATCAATAAAATCCTTAAAGGTGTTGAGGCAGTATTTAAAAGATTTTTCTCGTGTCAAGCAGATTTTCCGAGAAACTCTAGTTTAAATGTACGTGTTTAGGGTCGTTGAGCGTGGGCGCTTGTCAACTTGTCAGCGGTAAACCAAGGCAACGTGTGATGTAGGTTATGGGAAGCGAGCGAGCGCTTAAGTGTTTTTGTAATAAGCTAGCTTACACAGTCAAATATGAAGTTAAAATTTAAGATATGTGCGATGTCTCACTTTAATGATGAATCTTTTTAGTTCGAGCCAATTCTTCCGGCCCGTATGACGTCATAGTCTCACTCTTTGTCCGCTGACCCCTTGTTTCTGAGCCGCCGGTTCAATGCAGCACGTAACATGTTTTAAACTCGAATTTCTCGGAAAGTTAGCGCGACACGAGGAAAATAATGTTTAGATATCGTTTTCACGCTTTTAAAAATTTTGTTTGACAAAAGTTGATTTTAGGGTTTAGTTTCCCTTTAAGGAAACCCTGACTCGCTTCACTATGACTTTTAAAAGATGAATAAAATTGAGGTTTAGTGTGCTATCTTTCTTTACTTCGACTTTCGTTGTGCTTTTAGTTTAGTTCCAACGCCTTTATTTAAGAACTCGTAAATAAATTTGATTACGGCTATTTACAATTTGTCACAAAACAGGTGAAGTACATAGAGAACACTTCGTGGAAACTGCGCGCGTACAGTTTTTATTCACGAGTTGTGAAGTAGCATAAAACGAACGAGTGAGCGCAGCAAACGAGTGAGTTTTATGATACGAAACGACGAGTGAATAAAAACTTTACAAAGCACTTTCCATGCGTTTTCTGTTTATCATATACATAAAAAGGCAATTCTTCAAATGTAAAATGGCGCGCTAGTGCTGTCTTCAACTTAAAACGGAAAAAAAATTCAAATTAACGCCCTCACTTCTGATTGGACGTATCGTTTTTTTCACAAGTGAAAAAAGCAATACGCGGCTTCTGATTGAACATGTCGTTTTTCTCACACGTGAAATGACGATACGCGGATCGTGACTAGGCGAAGAACAACGAACGTACGGAAATTTACTGTATGGAAATGTCTCGATATGTATATGATAAATAAGGATATACCGTCCCGTGTGTTTTATAGGTTAATTACTTTACAGTGCTACTGAAAAGAAACTTCAAACTAGTTTGACCAGTATATAATTTCCGCTGGGACACTTTTAACCGGTTCTAAAAATAAATTTTGCTGAGAAATTACGAAGACAAAATGTCTATTTCAGCGCCAAAGCTGCGAAAACTTTTTAAGCTCATAAGATATGTGTAATGTCACATTATTTGAAAACAAGAGATGTGAGAATCAATCTCACTTTCCCGGTCAAGTTCAAATGAGCATGGCGAAGTTTGCATGGCTGATGGCCCAGTGTTTGAGCAAAAACCTCTAGTTCCGCTGTACGTAAACGCTAGTATAGAGCAGCTTGAAGTCCTTTCAAATCACGTGACGCCATAAATTGCCGTCGTGTTGTTTGAATTTTTTCGCACCGAATGCACTATTTTGAAAGCTTATTTCACGAACTTAAAAAAGTCAAGTAAGCTCTTTTATCAATTTACAGTTGAATAGAAGTGCTAGAAAAGCTTTAAAAGTACCATTGACAAAATGGCTTCAGTAGCAATTATTAAAGATGGGACACTTAATCTTACCCATCTGCGGCGGAAGCAAAAAATTATTGAAGGGGAGGGGGCACACACAGTGGAAATTTTAATGGTTTGTTATAAGATCTGAAACTCCTATTCAAAAGTTATTGTCGTTAACAAAAAAATCATTGGGGGGGGTGGCCCCCAACAAAATTATTGGGGGAGACAGTGCCCCCCCCCCCCTGTTCCGCTGCCCATGTACCGAAAACTAGTAAACCGCCGTCTCCTTTATACAGGGTTAGGCTGCTGATTATGTGAGGATCGATTAACTTGTACATTTTTAGGTTGATTACAGTGACTTTTGACTCATTTACAAGGACAGAATTGGGTTGATTGCATTGACTACACGGTTATGTATAAAGTATTCTTGCAGACTAGTTTTCGAATGCGTAGATCTACAGCTGGGAATGAACTGTTTTCTCTGGACGGTGTGTCGAAGAGCATTCCAGTTTAAAATGGACGTTGTTAGCACAATACGTTGTGCTAACAACGTTCCACATTTACAATGTGGTGACTGAGGATAAAAGAGACCCACAATTATAGGTCCTTTTCAGTGGCCTTGCTATGCAGTGCTGGCGAGCTCAAATGAGGTTTAGCTGTATGCAGACTATATTTTTTTATTGAAATGTAAAAAAGCTTTTTTTGTAAGGAGATTATTTTTTGCTCCGCCATTTCTGATGAAGTTTGCAAGTTTTATACAGCTAGTTGTTAGTGGCAAGTACAATTTCCATGCATCTGCGACCAGAATCGTTCTTAGCAACTTGCAAAATCTCACGAGCTCGAGCTTATCAAAAATTGTTATCGAGCCACAAAAAGTACAAAGCTCCCAACCAGGGCTTTTCCACACCTGTTTACAAAGTATCACAGTGGACTTTGATGTTTAGAGTCTTACACAGGCTCACACTGATATTCATTCAGAGTTGCCCTCAGTTAATAGATAGATTTAGCAAAGACAACGAAAACGTGACGTCTGTTAATTACGTGCGCATGCACAGCTCGAGGTCCCGAGACGTTGTGATGAACACGTCCCGTTGTGTTTGCGTTCACAACGTGACGTCTTCTTCTCAGGACCTCGAGCTGTGCGCGCGCACGTAAACAGAAGTCACGTTGTCATCGCGTTGTCGTTGCTAAATCTTTCTATTATGTAACAGGCCTCAACACCAGGATCATCCTACTCTTTTTGAACAAGTGTTGTGGAATCTTTAAAGTCCCCCGATAGGAGATCGAAAGACTGGATCTACTGCTTAAAGTTCTGTACAGGCATAGTTCCTTCTTATCCATGAGGCTTTACTGCCATTTTACAGGCCTTATTAGAAAATATGTGCAAAACACTTCGGAAATTCCATAGTTATTTTTCATATTTCCAGGTGAGTATAACTATGGGAGTTCATCTATTCGGGTATTGTAACTAATCCAAATTGTTTTACTTTTCTATTGGTATCTAAGTCCTGTGGTGTGGTCGAAGCTAAGTACGACGATGAGGAAAACGTCTAGCCTAGTACAACCTATATTCTTTTAAGGCGGCAATCCGTAAGACGGACATATGCGGCCTTTTAGATCATAATCTTAATTAATTACTGCGACTTGTACAATGTTCCCTAGTAGCTGATAAGCTAAATAGGTCTTTTATTTGTAAATACGATATTTTTGTATTAAGCTACACATTCGACACGTTTAGAAAATTAAAGTTTGTTATTATTATTAAATATTATTATTTTTATTAATTTTATTTTTATTATTGATATTATTATTACAGTTATTATAAGACAGTAAAAACGTTTGGGTGCCATATGGATCCCTATCCAGCCAACCTGGGGCGTCGGACGTAACCCGGGAGGCCCTAAGGCTAACAACTATGTAACTAATATCTTATATATAGTAATAAAACTAAAATTGCACAAAGTGTCTTAGCTCACTCTTCCGCTACCCTCAAGACATCACTTTCAGTGTACAGAAAATGTTCTGTAACTAATATAAGTTCTAATATATAGTAAAAAATACTAAAATTGCTAAAAGAGTCTCTGTTCACAATTCACTGATATAATATTAATATCTACCATATAATAAATAAACTAAAATTGCTAAAAATGTCCTTTGTTCGCTCTTCTGCTATCCTCTAAACATCACTTTTAGACATCACTTTGAGCCTCTCTGCATTTTCATCCCCAGTTCCCCTCTCCTCCCAGAGTTTTCTCCTAAACCCCTCAGCTTCGACAAAGACACTAAACACACTTCTGCTCTCGCTGGCCTGATCTTCGTTTCGAACTACTTTGTACTTTGGCCGGACGTTATCTGGATCTTTCGCCGTCATCGTTGTAATGGTTACATACACCCGACCAGGATCTTCTTTGAACTGAAACTAAAACTTTCCAAAGCTAACTCTTAAACACAAGGTTCCAGTATAAAAGGGTTATTGCCCGCCCCCTTTTCATGAAATATGAATAAATATTGAAATGCAATGGCGGCCATTGATAAAAGAAATGACCCACTTTCAACAATTCGAGGTTATTTACACCACAATCGTGAGACAGTTTCATTTTTTTAATAGCAAATAAAGTTATTGGCTTAATACCATTCTACTGGCAGGCACACGTCGTGAAAAGTTGCTGATAAGAACTAAAATATACCAAATTTATTGCTAGAGCAATTCGAAAATCGCGCGTGCTTCGCAAGACCAAATAAGTTAAAAATGGCCCGCATTTTGTCGTTATTTTATTCGGTGAAACTTTGCTTTAGGAACTAACATTCATAGTTGTAGCACTAATAAAATTAAAATCAGACAAAGCGCCGAATACCGTCGTGGCAAGGCTCACAAGCCAGTATGAGCTATTCACAACTGTAGGTTGTTTGCTTTATTTTGAAATAATACAAGAATTACATGTTCGGAGGGGATTTACAGTACAGTACAAGAAGAGGAAAGCAAAACGGGTCAAAAGCCCAACAAAGGATTACTGTGTTGGTTCAAATGTGTAGTTTTATCTTGTATTCAATCCCATCGTTTTATAAAACGATAAAAATTCTGACGAGATGGCCGCAGTGATCACGTATCAACTGCACTCATGCATGTTTTGTTTTACGCTTTGCTGTTGAGGCCGTAATTTTGCAAATTGGAGCCGTCCCATGTCCAAGAAAAAAATGTCCTTCTGGTGTGAAGGAATTTATACAGTGATCTAAAGGAGAAAGGGTTATTTTTTTGAGGCTAGCCGAGAAACGTCGGCAGATTTCCACCAAAACAAACCCAGCAACATGACCAAGGTCGAAGCAGGTAAGTCAAACGGGTTGAAATTCCGAAAATGTTGCGAGAAAAACAAAAGAGAAACTTCAACCCTTTTATCTTTAAGACTTTTTGTCATAGTGAAACTAATCTAAGGGCAAATAAAACGCGATTTAAAAAGCGCGCCACAGCTGGCAGAGAGCACAGACCTTTAATAGATGATTGGCAATTGAACGTGCGAAACCCCTGGGCTCAGCCCTTTTATACTGGAACCTCGTGTTTAACTTTTTAAGCAGCGACTTCTGCTTCTCGATATAGCTTAC
>JAOBRD020959480.1:0-12150 GCA_027575215.2 Hydrozoanthus sils
GAAGACATAGTAATGAAAAGGCTTGTAAAATTGAAGACACGACAAAAACACGACCAGCCGCCATGCTGACCGCTGACCTCCATCAGTGTCATCACCGGTGATGTAGTCACTACTCCTGTCAGGGAAAGTGACAAAGTATTCACCCAGCTTGGAGTTAAGTACTGAACATCACCAGTGAACCAGCCGGTCTTATACAGATCCCTTAGCTGCCTTCCCACGAGCGGATCATGGGTGTTTCGATCAGTTTCGTGGTCCTCGAGCTCTGTTGGAGGTCCTGGCTGCTCTTCTTCTTCGTCATTGTCATCAAGCTCTGCTGGCATTTGACGATGGGGCTGCATTAGCTGCCTCCATAGGTAGAGGGGGCTGAACCTTGTAGTCTGGGAGTCCTCAGGCTGAATTTTGTCGTCTTCTGAACTATCAGCTGTGATGTGGCACCCCGTCTTTGGCCACACCCACCAGACGAAGGGTTTGTACTCATCTGAAATGATGCAGTTGTAGGCGGTACCAACCCAATGAGTTATGATCACGCACCTCTCTTTAGCGGAGAACGCCTCTGTTTTGCCATACCAACAATCGGCATTCTCATCCGAGTCCAGCCACCTGTGGTGCTCCTGCACCAGCTCTGCAAAGACCGGTGTCAACTGGCTGCTACAAGTCCGTTCCATTGGGTAGAACATACCACACAACACCACCAATCGCTGAGACAGCCCCTTTGAATTAATCTGTGACCTGGCAGTTAAGGTTGTCACAGAAAAGTACAATGTGGCAAGTCTCCTTGACGGTGGCCTTGAGGATACAGTTCACCCACTCGACACTAACTTGCATGTCTGCCCAGGCATTTTCCTACAAGTAGAAGTCAACGTCTTTGTGCCACGAGTACTTTTCGTCCTCTGTGATTCACTTTCCCCCCTTTCTGAAGATAATGTAAAGTCTGGGTGGTGTCCCATCAGGGCGAAAACAGACCTGGAGGGTACTCGCTGGGTAGTCACAGGGTTCTCGCAATTCCATCATCTCAACGGCGCTGATGAGATCTTGTACGACATCATTCACAACTGTCTCTATGGCCTCTTCTTCTCAGAATTTTCTTAGGTTGCCTGATTGTTGTTCAAGGCTGCAAAATTGAGTAATAATAACATTTAGCGAGTACGACATGTACTTATATAACAGCTTAAAATGTAGACATGTGTTTGTCGGCAAGATATCTGATTTTATGGCAAATCAAAAGGTAAGACAGAGTGAAAATAATTATGAATGTTTGACAGAACTGACTGAATTGTGCACAATACATGTGTCGGGTACTGCATTTATCGTTAGGTTTGTTTTACTGAAAAAAGGTTAAATAAACTCACCTGGGATGTTTGCACACGATATGAACACTTTACCCTTGTTGGTTGACAAACTTTTCATCACAATGCAAACACTTGATTCGCTTCTCAGTTTCGCCTTGAACAGTCTCGGGAATATCAACAACCACTTCGTTACCTCTGTGAGCTACTTTCTTCAAAAAACCGTACGACCCTAAAGTTGCTTGTTTGCGTTCGGACATAGTGAATGGAGGAGACAAAGTTAAAGTATATAAAGCTTGGACAAAATTATGCAGCACTGCTCCACAGTTAATATTGTCAAAAAGCAAACAGGATCAGCTTCGCACTATAACTTGGTACAGTACATGTAATACCATTAAAATGACGTGTCTTGCATGTACACACGTTCTTGAACTAAAAACTGGGCATACATAAACACCGGAAGGCCTTTCAAGTCGATTTTCAACCCTAAAAGAATATATATTTTCTCCATTTTTGCAAAACATACAGAACGAACGGTGGGCTACGGACCTCCTTCTAACCAATCAGAGCGCGCGAAATTTGCCAGAAATATGATAAGGCATGGCACTGCCTTTTTTAGTCCTACGCACTTATGATTCAATAGAAAATAAGCCTAGTGTAAGCTGCTCCGCCGAACTTTACGCCTGTCTGTTTACTCCGTTAATAAATAGTTATAGGTGTGGCTTAGAAAACACTGTTATAAATCAATAGTTCCATCTTTCAATTCACTGTCGGCTGTTCCAGAAAGATTTGAAAAATAATTGCATGCAAGTAATACAAATAGCCTGCATGCTGACAATCAAAAGGCAAAATCGTTACTTACCAGGTACTTGGATCATCATCCGATGAAGGCCAAACATGGAGGCTGATGATGCTCTTCCTGTTTTTTAGCAATAGCTAAAATATTCTTTATGTACCTCTAAAGTGTTTATTCGTATTCAATGAAGATTCCTGGCCATTAATTTAAATCGTTCTTGTTTGATTTTCTTTATATTATTCCTTCAGGTCGTGCAGAAAGCCACTGCGCGGCTATCGTGAAGAGTGAACTTACATTGGGTATTAAAGAGTTAAAGATTGTTCGTGTTTTGTTTACAAATACACTCCAAACAGTCTCTTTTCTATAATTATACGTTGGATAGTTTGTATATATACCTGGATGAAAGTTTCCATAGGTTGTTGTAATGGCCTGATATGTAGTAACAGTAAAGGATTTTAGGTATATAGTTTTTTAAAAAAACTATTGAATGCGTAAAAGATACTCCTCAGTCACAAAACTCGGGAGCCTCACTTCCTGAATAAGGTATCGGCGCCTGAAGGTAAATGTTGCCTCCATCGAGTTCCTTTTTTTTCTGTATTAACCATACTCTTGTCTTCATCCATTATGTGTGGGCTGTGCAAATGTTTTTGTCCTCGCCATGCTTTAATGGTGGATTCCAGTTTACAACACCACGCTTCACAAATTTTGCCTTCTTTTCCCTCTTTTCTGCCTTTCGCATTTGGGCCATTTTTCCACTCCCCTAATTTGCAAACTTGTTCGCCAGGTATTGATAGCTCCTACATGAGAAGGATGACTTAATACAAGTAACAACTATTTAAAAGTATAGTAAAAAGTAAAAGATACAGAAGTGGTATAAACACATGTTAGTAAAAACTTTGAAAATTATTATTTAATAGCTTACATTATACAGATAATACAGTTTAGTACATTTTTTTCCTCTTAAATTTTGTTCAAATTATCTTTCTAGATTATTTTTGTAGAACAATGCTGGGGAAGTGGTTTCTTTGATTTCAGATGATACAGCCTTCCAAATTTTAGGCCTCATATAACTTATAGAATGTTTACCAAAGGAAACTGTTCTAGCAGCAGATATATTTAGGAACTCAACAGGTCACTCTCCTCTGTCCAACATCATGAACTTTGTCATGCAAGTGACTTCAGTTTACTGTTATAAATGTTCATTATAAAGGTACGATTTTTGCATCCTTCTCGGCACCGTAGACTGTTTATTAAGACACCGTTAAAGTCTTGAACTTTCAGAGGCCTGCAAAAATAAGATAGTTTCTTAATTCTGATATTAAACAACATTTTATAGAAATAAAAAAATTTTTTCAATGTGTATTCTTTACCATGACTGTATTACTGGCACTTTTATACTTACGACCTTAAAAATTAATGTAAAGTGGACCCTGGCTAATACTTATCATTTGTGTTGGTAAGTAAAACAGATGAAAATGGGCTTAGGAAGGTGAGCCACCTGCAGAACATTGAACAAGAACGACTTTTAATACTGCTTATTTAAAAACTTGTGTCTTAATGCATATGCCAATCTACATTCACAGTCCTGAGTCATTACAAGTGTATAACTGCATGTTTATTAATCGACTCTTGATCCATTAAGCATAACATTTCCAAATTCTCAAACATATAATATATTCGATCTGCATGTAAGCAAATATAGAGCATGACGTATAAAATGTTTATTATAAGAAAGGTCAGAATTAGTCGAATGACACCGGATGGTCTTGCGACAAGCAAGACGTTTGCCTGTCACTACCACTGATAAAAATTCATAGCCATGTGAACAACAGCTAACTAAAAGATATATATAACGCCTTTCATAGCTTTAAAATGATTCTTGTATAATATGTTTTAAAAACATACAAAGCTTTGCGTTAACGTTTAAAAGCGTTCCCCGAAGATGTAAATAAGAGCTGACATTGACATAACACATTGCCGACCAGCAATTCTGAGACCAAATTTTTTTTATTTGATTGCAATGCTTTGATTTACTACAGTCGGCCAAGGATTGTTTTTCAATGACTCGTGAAACAGTAACTCGAAATTCTCCATTCTCGGATCGGTGGTTCATAAGCAGAGCATTTATTTCAAGTTCTATGTAAATTTTTGGTGATCCAAAACGGAAGTACCACGACAGTTTACCTTGATCTTCAGTAGTTAGATAAAGAACATTCGGTATACCATGCGGTGCATCAAAACCATTTGTTCTTCTGCTGTTATTAATCCATTTGCGGCGTTAGATAATTGAACAAGGGCCAGACATACACAGAAAAAGTAACTGATTGCCATGAAGTATTAAAAGGTGTTTGTCCTGACGAAAATATCATTACTCCTGATTTCCATCGATTTTTTTCTATTTTAGAAAAAGTTCTTACTTTTAGATTTCCACAAAACTGTGAAGTCAGACCTTATCGTAAACGTACAAGCTTCTGACAACCAAGGGACAGGTTGTAAACATTCACATATGCTGTTCAATACCATTGTTTAAAGCTCCAAGTCAACTAGGTTCTATATGCAGAAGATAATAATATTGCCACAATTTTACTAGGAAATATTATGAATGGCATCTACATTGCGATGCTTTGTTTACAAACATTTTCGACATAAAGGACACGTATTTTCAAAGCATTCCTCAAACTAGGAACCGTTTTCATTATGAATAAAATTATTACGTTAAATTTTTCAATCAACCATTCTAATTTGCTTCTTTTGTAAAAGGACCACCAAGCCTCAATACATTGTAAAATGGAATAGAAATATGAATATACTAGAGTGGCTGTTGGCAATTTACTTTGTATCTCTTTGAGTGATCAAAAAGAAATAACAGGCCGCCAAATGTTTGACGGCTTTTTCATTGTGCGAGTATCAAAGCGTGATATCATAATGTCCCCAAAATGGATCGTTCATTAACATGACTTATGCAACAATAGGCAATTATATAAGGAAAGCTGAATTCGACCTGTTTAGATGCAGTTGAATAGAAAAAATAACTCTTTAGCAAAATAGGGCATAAAATTTTCCTCATTCAATTTGCCTTATGAATAAGAACTTTTTCTCAGTCAATAATTATTACATGTTCTTCCAAGGTAGTTTTAGTGGCTGTCGAAATTGTGTATTTTTCATTTAACTAGTACTTTTTTAAGAGTGAGTCTTTGTAAGAAACACCCGGCCGATTTTATTTGATATTTTGTTGGAAAAATACACAACTATTTTGAACTACTAAAATCGTTTAATTTGTTTCAAAACGTTGTATTATGAGAAATACATTTGATTAAAGCGAGCAACCTTGAAACTGCAAAAATGAGCTTGTTTACACTTCAAATCTGAGAAAAATTTGGAACCACAACAAATATCGATGCCGGCCTTCAAATACCACGTCCTTTGGACAAAACACAGTTTATGTTTTCATCTTTGACTCAAAGGTTTTCAAGTAATGCAATGTTTTCATTTTTTCCCACACCAGAAGCATTTTCTAGATATACAATTTGTATAAAACGATAGGTCGTGTCGAGTGGCTTACTCGAAAATTCAGTTTAATAAAAGTGGCACGGATTAGAGCTGCCAAATGCACATGGACAGGAAGGGGATGAAAAGTAATACAAATCCATGTAAAAATATTACTGGGATCTTGAAAGGCGAGTGCGAAAATAACGACTCAACTTACCTTTAAATTTGCATTCAAATGTAAATGTTGACCATTTGACACAACGTCAAGCAAGTCATTCAGATAGCACAGTACGTTAAAATTCAATTACTATTGTTCAAGATCGCCCTTGCAGGCCTTACAGCTGTCAAGTAAGTGATATCTTCATTAGAATTTCCCGGAATTAAAATATAGTCAACTTTCTTCTTCTCTTCGTCTTTCTTCTTCAGGCACTTGTTGTCTCGACACCCGCTGCTTGTTTTTAAGCGATTCATTTGATTCTGTTTCTTGACGGAGCGATTCCAAACTAATCACTAGATGTAGTTGTGTATGAGTGTGCTATTAAGATTGCATGTTTTCATTCGAAAATTGGTCCCAATTTTAGCTCTGCAGTAGAAAACAATACGGACCTCGTTCCAAGTTGTTTTCAATTTAGGTCACGCATCACAAAATGTATTTCAGTCTCTAAGCTTTTCTTTTTTCTTTGTTAGATCATAGTTAGTTGAAAAAGTTTGTAGTTCTCACCATATTTTACTATTTACAATTACCATTATTACGAATGAATGAAATTAAAATTCACGTGGTTTTCTTTCTTTTCAGTTTGCAGTTCATCATTAATGAGTATTTATTGAGATGATTCTTTTCATGTCCGTAACGAAAAGATTAAAAATATTAACGACTTTGTGTTTTTAACAACCTTTAGAATTATACTTTTCAAAGGCTGCTTTTTAGGGGCTTATATTTAGAAGGTGCATGTAAACCGAGGGGCTTAGAAGCGGAAGGAAATTTTCGTCAAACATTTTCATTAGAAAGACGACAGTATTTGGGGCGAAACATTTAAACATACTAACTTCAAACACAACAGCAATAAGTTATTGAAAATTGAAAACATTAACAATACCATTTCACACATTTACACACCTCTGGCACAGTTAGGTCCCATGCTCAAAGATAAAACAATACATTCCACCGCTGCATTCGTAACTGGTGAAAAGTGAGGAGCACCAATAGGAGCAAGGGTCCAAGGACTTCCTTGTAAATAAGAGTAACGCTCGTGGAATCTAGCTGTTGATAATGTTGCGAGCACATGAGTGCTAATAGTGTAGAAACAGTAAAATGGGACAGAAGTCTCACGGGTCAGAAGGGACTATACATAAAAACAGTAGGAATCTGACTTGAAGGGGGGGCGAAGGGGGATTACTCCCCTTGTATGATCGTCGTATTTTTAGGGGTTAAAATAGTTAGTCCAGTACTTTTTTAGGGGTTATTAAAGGAAAATCCGTGTTAACCCTATTCAGACTGGGGAAGAGGTTCGTGCCACTCCAAGTTTGAAACTCTGTAACTTTTACACTATTTTACACCACCAAATTTTTGGACTCTTCCTAAAATTTATTTGGCAATGTATTGGTATTAGTCACTTGGAGTCAAGTATTTGTGGGTTGCCGTGGTAACAGGATTCTGATTGACAGTTTTTTCGTAGTTTTTTTTAATTTCATTGTAGCTCTTAGTTTTTCCCTATTGGTATGTAAATCAAATTTGGTTATGATCAAATTATTTATAGTTACGTCAAATATGACGTCATTTGATAAACATGACGTCATAAATGTATTTTTTTTTGTTTGAATTGTTTTCCGATTACATTGACTTCAGGCCTAATTGGGCAGTGTTTATAACATTTTCTATTAAGGTGGTCCACTACTAAAAACAATGGGAAAACGGCCTTTTTTCGGGGGGAGGATTGTAAAATTGCTATTTCTTCAAAATTAAACACTGAAAGACTGGGCATAGCATACAGGTATGATGTCATATAAAAAGTGTTCACGTGGCCATGCTTGCCATAATTCGATTAAATTTCAAAAGGGTGGTTTCAAACGTCAGAACGCGAAAAAGTAGTGTTTTTTGTGTGATACTGGGCATTTGCTGGTGCCTGAGCTTGTCATAAAGGGCTAAGAAGATTTGATCCTTGCCGATAACGAGGAACTGTTTATTTGCACTGTGAATTTAACAAAAACGTCGGAACGATCAAGTTGATTGGCTGACAGTTGTTGTACATGGAAAAGGGGCCAAATGAGCAAATGTGCTAGGTCTCGCCAGCTACATTCTGTATTTCTGTTAGTTTGATCATCAAATAAAACGGATGAACAAGAGTTTTTGTAGAATGTAAGCCTGGTCAGAGACTTAAAATATTTTTGGGGGACAGACTGTGCTGCACAATTTTTTGCAATTTTCCCACAATGCAATGTGGCAGAATTATGTTGCACGAGCGGGTAAGCAAAATGGCCTTCAAAAACTTAGTAGAATCGGGCTAGATTTCCAAGGTTTTGGATAAAAAAAGGGCCCAACTGTAAAGCAAGAGAGTTGTTTGTAACTTACTTGTATTTGAGGGAAGATTAAAGTGACCAGAAACAGGTTTAGGGGCCTTTGTTCACAGGTAAATTTTGTGTTTTGTTTTTGTGCATATTGTGTGTTAAGTCAAACTTTTTTGAAACTCTGGTACACTTTAGGCCATGAATGTTCATAAATTGGCTCGCTTATTTTTTTCCTGGTTTGACATATCTCACAAACCTATTTGCAGCACTATTTTGTAAAAAAAAAAATGGCAAAGCCTGACTTCAGTATTTTTTTTAATGCTCTAATTGTTTCTGTACTATTTAATTTCTGTGAAATGACTAAGGCCCGGTTCAAACTGTCGCACTTCTGCCGTGTCGAATTCAATTCAGTCCTAGAATTCAATTAGATACGGCAAAAATACGGCAGGATATCGACGTTTGAAACCATTAAATTCTGTGAGTCAAATTTGTGTCGAACGTCTGACAAACTTTGCCGCATCTCCGGCAGAAGTGCGACACTGATTCATATGGTCGCATTTCTGCCTTGTTTAATTCAATGCATACTTTATATGATGTATTTTAATATATGACAAGTTAATTTTTGTAACAACGCATGCTCAAACCAAGCAAAACAAAGAAAATGGCGACTCGAGAGCGCGAAAATCAAAATGAAGGGTATGAAAGTTCGGACTCAGAGGACGTTTCTCCACCTCAAGAACAAATAATTATTGCTGAAAATAGTTTAACAACTCACGGGATGCGGAAGAAAGCGAACAAAGTTCGGAAACAGACGTCAAACCGTGGCAGACTGAAACGGCGAAAGACTGCTGGCAGGAAAAAACAATGGCGGGAAAAGCATTGTGCAGATATGGTAGATGTTATCTGCTCAGACGAATACTTTAAAAAGATACTTCTTTTTACGAATACCCCTAACAGCAAGAATGGTGAAGTTTATAGAAAAGTGTTAGCTGACGACAGTGATTTTCCCTACACGACAGAACAGATGCGGACTAAATTCAAGAGATTTGTTGCAGAATGCCGGAAGGTTTCCATGACAGTCAAAACTGCAGCCGGTATGAAACGGTTTCAGGACGACCGTGGGTATGGACCCTGGTTTAACCAGTTGTTTGCGTTGGTGAAATCGAGAGATTCTTGTGACCCGGGATTGGTAGAGGAACCGTCATCCGCCCGCAGTTCTCCAACGTTTCCTTCCAGCACAGAGGCAGAGCAAGCAGAGGGCGAGACTGAACAAGAGAAGAAGTCTCTTTTTGTTACAAAGAAAAGAAACCAAAAAACAAAAAAAGTCAAAAAGGACGATCCGTTGACTACAGCCGTTGAAATTCTGAAAAAATTTACTGAAAAGGATACTACCGCTGACCTTATGTTTCCAGGAGGGCAAGAGAGCATGAAATACGTCTTTTTCAACTATTTTTATCAAACCAAGTAAGTTTTCCAACTGCTCAAGGAATCCAACAGGCAGTTGGTGGGACTAGAATGACTGGCCCTGAAGCTTCTTTCAGCCACAGTTGCTCAGGACGAGGTCAGGCATACCAACAGCCCATGGGTACAGGTGATACAATATTGACAGGACCACAAACAACTCCAAGCTACAGTTACTCAGGACCAGGTCAGGCATACCGACAAACCATGGGTGATACAGGATTGAACCAGCTTCAAGCTACAGTTATTCAGGTTCGTGGTCAACCCGGGATTTTCAACTGCCTATGGAACCATTGGATAACAGCTCCCATCCAATTTATCGCAAGTTATGAAACAACAAACTAATTTTGTTATAAAATTCAATAAATACAATGGTTCTCTTTGAGAGCATAAAATAAGTTTTTCATTTATATTTTTTAAAGGGTTTTTGTTTAGCAAATGATGAATTTTCATTGTTATAAAGTTTCAACCAAAACATTTTGTTAAAAGATGCTGTATTTGACATCTTGGCAACACCTTATTAGTGTTCGTTAAGTTGCTGTTCAATACAAAGGCTAAGCCTTGGTTACCAATGACAAAACAAATGAAATGAAACATGGTTTTAATAATGGCTTTAATAACTTGAACACAAGAACTTTTCAAAATGAAACACTGTACCACTTGTGTATTTATATAACAAGAAAGTGAACAACTAATCAACATAATAAAACGTTGTGTTTATATGAAAAGTTCTGTACCACTTGTGTATTTATATAACTCTTTCTGTACCACTTGTGTATTTATATAACTCTTTGGTACTATCATTTCCTTGCCATTCCCTTTCTCCACCCACACACAAAGAAAATATTTAGCCACTCTTAATACTAGTATTTTCCTGGGTACTTTGTTAAATTCCTCATTAGATAATGGTCAGCTAGGTTGGGCCATGAAATTAATTGCTGTGACCTCATGAGGCTACAAAAAAATTTCACTGTGAAATGGTGGGCTATAAAACACATAAACTTTTGTTTTGTTTGAGTGACCAGTTATTCAAACCCCTCGCCATCGACGAATTTAAATTATATCATGCAACATGAGAACACCGAGAACAGGATTTGTTGTTAAAATAGACAGGTTTTCCTGGAAATGATAGGATGAAAACTTGTGCCATACAATGGGACATGGCATCTTTCTGGCTGCATTTTGGTGAGCCATGAAAATTTTTGGAAAATTTAATCCCTCCAGCCCACTCTAACAGATACTTTCTGACCAGTCCTTTACTTCTCTTTATATAATTTATAGAGAAACTCCATACTTTTCATGGCTTTCTTATTTAAGCTTGCATCCTTAAGCACAGGTAGACACTCGAACATATGAAAAGTATAGCTTTGTCAGCCTATGTCATGTCAAAAACAAATCTGTTGAGGTTTGGGTTTACATTTTACATTTAAAAAAAAAATAGATAGAAGTAAAGAGAAGGTATAAAAAAAATGAAAAGTTTTGGCTGAAACTAAATCTATAAATTTACTGCAGCTGTATATCGGTATTTCCTAAATGTCCATGACTTGACAACAAAATAAATTGTTTCTAAAGCTTCCACCTTTGTTAATGAAAAAGAAACAAATTTTGTATGTATGGTAGACCAGTGAGTCAAATGCATTACTTAAAACAAAACTCGTAAGGGATTACATACATACTACACAGCTATAAAGGTATGTTTTATTGAATGGAGTATACTTACTGGGGCTCAAACTGCAAATTCATAGGTGTGTCAAATTTTGTGTTTTTAAGAGTACAGATTGTTTTAAGCAACACAATAATGGGTAGGTAGTATAATAGAGACTAAATGCTATGGTATGCTGAAGATGACATGACAAAAATAAGTAAAGTCCACTCAAAAACTTGGGTTGAAAGTTTGAGGTTCAGACAGCACATACCGACAACTGGAGTTCAACCCCCCCCCCCCCACACACACACACACACAAAAACAGGTATATGCTAACCTATCAACCTTTGCGTTATCTTACATAACCATCTTTCAACATGGTTAGATTTCCAAACTAATGCATTGTTGAGAAAATATTTTGTAAACAAATTGACAAACTGAAAAACAACTCTCTGGCACACACCCTGCCTCTCATGTTCTCTCCAGAATTTCTGTACAAAAGCATTTCTAATGCAACTTGCTTGTAGACAAGTATCTCTTATCTTTGGACAGGATGTCACTTGTAAAAGGTTCCTTATTGTTATTCTATCTCTTGTTTCTAAGGTAGAAGGGTCCCTTGCTATATCAAGTTTTTGGGAAATAGTGTCCCCTTGATCAATACATACATTATGCAAAACATTACAGGCCAAGGCAGCTACTTTAACTTCTTCTGGTTGGCTTTCACATTTCCTAAGGAGCACTCTCCAACGCCCTTTTAACTGGCCGTATGCACCCTCAATTATCATTCGTGCCCGGCTTAACCTGTAGTTAAAATATTTCTGCTGAACAGTTAGTATTGCATTTGTGAAAGGCTTCATTAGCCAGCTTCTGAATGGAAAGGCAGAGTCACCAAGGATAACAGGTGGAACAAATGTTCCATTTACATCTCTACCCATATGAGGAAATTTATCTTTCTCCGTTATGTCTCT
>JAOBRD020959585.1:0-12150 GCA_027575215.2 Hydrozoanthus sils
CCCCTCCCCCTCATCACATTTTCAATGATGCTTCCCTAAGAACTATATGACCCAAGTGATGACGATAATGGTATTAGTATTATATGATGACGTAATGATGTTGATGACGGTAGTAGTAATCACGACTGGAGAACGTAGTAATCTTTTGTTCACCTGGAATACCTTGACCACAACCCATTTGTAGTTTGGTTGCGTAAACAGTAAGGCCGTCGGCTGAGCTATGCATGTTGCTTTAACTTCAGGGATCGCTTATCGCGCGAGAAACGAAGCTTAGAAGCCACAATAACTTCGCTGCAAAGCAGTTTAGAGCTAACCAAGGAACGGATGGAAAAAGAGAAAGAGTGGAAAGGAACTACAGACTCTGACTTCAAGAAACTTTTAGAAGAAAAACGGGAGCTCTTAACTAAGTATGACTTATTTATCTAGATCGCAAGATTTTAGGGTGCTGTACTTGTGAATTAATTTAGCAATAATCTGATCGTTTTAGACCATGTGCTGGAAAAATCCATAAGCGTAGCTAGGTCAGTACTCGATAGTTAACCTTTTTACATGCAACTCGAGATGTTGTAACGTTCGACACAAACTGTGAAGACCGAAACTATCAAATTGTTCTGCAAAATGCAACTCGAATGCACTTTTCGACACTGAATGTGACTAATCTTAGGCTGGTCAGTGAACACCAGTCAGTTGAAGGTGTTATAGCGCTGGTGCTAAAGTGAATCAATGTTCAAGCCTAAGCGTTAATCGTTTTATTAAATGGCAATTTTGATTTTTGGTCAGTAATCAAACTTTGTTTAGAGTTACAGACTTCAAAAGTCAGTGTCTTATAAAATTTACTAACAAGATATTACAAATATAAAAGATTTTTAAGAATGCAACTGGTATTTTGCAAGATAAATCTCCTGAACATAAGTACATAAAAACAAATCATGATGTCTTTCAACAGAAGGAGAAAGTGGAAACTATCAGGTGCCGCGACTAATGCCACTTACAAAACAACACCTTAAAGGGCGGGAAACTACAGACGTGTGCATAATTGCAAAACCAGTTGGACAGATTTGTTTGGTCTGATTATGTTCAAAGTTTTTTCGAAGAAACTAAATCATGCCCTGATGGCACTAAGTTTGGTGGCGGTGTGCCCATTGAACAAATTGTCGTTTATTTAGAAAAAATGAATTAAATGATAAACCAGTCAGTTAACGAAAAATTTTTTAAGCTCCTTTTGCTCGGTCTGTCCGGGACCATATATTCCGCACAGTCTTGCATACAAACCATCGCTTCCCTCGGTCTGTACAGTTAAAGTTCTCGGGCAAAATGTTCCCCAGGATGAACCTCGCACTTGGTTGTTGAGATATCTTTCTCATGATAATCATGTCCGATAAACACCGTTAAACATATTATAATATCTTTTGAGATTTATTTTTTTATTTTTTATTTTGCAGATTAACGGCAAGTGAAGAGGAAATACGTGAACACTTGCGTAAGTTACGCCAGAGTGAATCGATGGGGACTATAATGGAGAAAGAAAATGAGGAACTACAGGACAAACTCAGCACGGTTACAAAGGAGAAGAACAAACTAAACCGTGAGCTGGAGAAGGCTAAGGTATGATAGTCTGCTACAAATTGACATGTTCAGTAGACAAGACTTTTTATATGATTTTGACCTTAAGAATGAGATAGGTGAGAAAATTTCAAAATTAAACTTTACTTTACCCTAACCATAAAGAACTTGAAATAATTTGGAGAATATAAAAACCTGGGATGCCATGTCAATGCTTGTAAGTCACAAGTCGACTGCAGCAAACTAACGTTTAACCACTTGAACCACTTGTCGAATATAGTAAATCGTTTTGTTTACTTTATTCTAATGTTTTAACCAGCTTGTGAAAAGTAAAATCTTTGCTTGTCTCGAAGATTTGTATTCTTGATCGGTTGAAGATATCCCACAAGAAGCCATTAATTTACTCGTCTTGAAGAGTGCAATTGATTGGTTTATTCTAAGTTTTAATTCTGTTGAGAGTAAAAGTAACCATCATTTATTTTAGTTTTCATAAAAGGCAGATTTATCAAATCATTTACTGATTCAATAAAGTTTATATTCTTCATTTGATTTTGTTTACTTTAAAAATTCATGCATGCAGCAGGAATAAAATTCAACCACATCATTTACCATATTTTCTGGACTATAACCCGCATCCCCACATCTTTATGACTAAGAGAAACAAAAGTCAACAAGTAATTCGCACTAGTGTATAACCCGAACCCTTATTCATTCATGTCACAAAACTGCAAAAAATGACCTAAATCATTAACTTTTTTGGTTCGTTTTCAGATAGTAATAAGGACAATTTAAATGATACAAGTGGGATGCAACCAAAAACAAAATTTATGAAGAAAATTCAAAGGATACATTTTAACATTCTCGTATCAGAAGACAATTACATTGATGTAGAAACCTTGATACGAAAACTTAAAAACCGTTATTCATAGCTGTACGCTATTGTACAATGTGTAAGTGTTTATTCTAATTATTTTGCTTTCTATCTGACACCGATAACTGTTCCCAAAAAAAATGTCTCCCTATCCTTTTCCCTTTACTGTTAATCGACAATAATTACTCTTTAGCATTATGCTTTTTCAGTTAAGCTACGCTGGCCCGCCTAGATTAGCCATACTACCTGCGGTGCCAGCAACACCTGTAAACTTATAATTGAAGTTTGCAATCAAATGAATGAATGAATAAATGAAAGTGAGCCGAAAAAAAAGCTTTAATGCTGACCGGGTTAAACAAAGTGTAGATACTGTAAAATCTAGCAGAACATTTTATTTAAAATACTGCAAGTCAGATTAAGTTCAGAGTGTAACAGATAACCCCGCACCTTCTCTAAAACAAGGTCAAACTAAAATATAACCAGCGGTTTATAGTCCGGACAGTACGGTAGATCAGCCGCAACTCGTCAAAAAAGGCTTCAGGTTTTGTGTCTTCCTAGCATTGTAGCGGCCGCAAATGTAATAATTACCCGCAAATGTAATAAACCCACAATTGTAATAAAGTTTTACCCGCAAATGTAATAAATTAACCCGCATTTGTTTTAAGGTCTACCCGCAAATGTAATAAACCCTCAAATTGTAATAGGGCGCCTAACGCAAATGTAATAAACCTGCAATGGTAATAAGTCCGCACCGAGCCCCGCAACCAGTTGGAGGGGGAGCCTGGGCCCTATTCTGTCAAGTATGGCGTTCCGTTGAGGACGAAATATTGAAAACATATTTTTTTTGTCTTAAATTTCTTTTTTTGACCTAAAGCTTTCTCTTTTGATCTAACAAGTTTTTTTTAAAAAGTTAACTTGTTCACTGGTCTGCTATATCGAAGTTGTAATTGTATATAGTTTTATTCTAAAGCAAAGTGAATGTATTCTTTCAAAAATGTATTCTTTCGCTATATGTATAATATAACGGCTTAACTTGTGTTGGTAAAAATCGGGTAATTGAACAACCTTATGGTTGGAGTAACAAATGAGATGTTTTCATCCTCAGAGTTATTTCCCTTCTCGATATCTTTAGTAGAGAACAAGGTTGAGTTCGGCGGCATGGCTTCTTATCGCACTCAACAAGGAATTCCGATTGTTTGTGTATCTCGCCTATAGACCGTTTTCACATACTCCCTAAATAAATCGCCTCGGACAAAAGAATAAGCGGCTACGTTGGTGCCCTAATCATCAAATTCTTTGTTCAAGGGCCCAACGTGGCCGCCATGACGGAAGGTGAAAACGGACTATTTGAAACAGGTCGCGCTGTAGAGTGGAGCATAACGATGCTGCTTGTCTCGCTCGTAGTTTTCTGTTCCCAAATTTATGTTTATACTTAGTATAACTTATCCGTAAGTATCTTATAATTTCACGTTGTGTTTCCTTCCTTCTTGTTAATGTTTAATCCCCACCGATTGTTGTTTACTTCACAGTCGCTTAGTACAAGTCCGTTTACGAGCCCACAAGCCTCGGGACATATTGACCAGCAAACTCTCCAAAACGCATTGAACCGGTTACACCAGTTTGAAACGCTTGAACGAAGTTACTCGTCGCCTTCACCGGATCTGTACTCCCCGGACCACCGCAGAACCCCCGACAGGCCGTTCAGTAGCGGGATGAATAACTCAATAAATCACTCACAGCGCCCGTATGTAGTAAACGGGACAATCAATGGACACACGTGACATCCGGTATCAAAATTATCCGTTACGACATCCGGACATTCTCCAGCCTGATTTGTATTATTGAAAGCTCGGTTCGGGTGAAATTGGCAGGCTTACCCAACAGATATTGGTAAGCATTGCTATGCTACGACATCTTTGCCTTACCAAAATGTTTTGTATCAGCCTTCTTTGGCCTGGCTGAGAAATCCCTGTTGTTTATGATGGAAGCTACATATTCGTTTAGACATGTCTTTAGGTGAACAAACTTAAGAAATTTAAACTTGAAATACGAAGAATAGTAAAGAACGTTAACAGTAAATATCCTTGCACCTTCATGGTATGTATCACTTAAAAAGAGTGAAACAGTGCTGCTTGTCACGTTCATCAATTTCATATTCAGCTCATCAGTTGTTTTCTCGCCGCTTAACAAGTCGCAAACGCACAAGTTCTCGGTTTTCATAATAAGTCTTGACTAACAAGTAGCAAGCGTGTGAGGCATTTTTTATATCAAGATGGTGCCGGTGTGTGGCTTTTGATAGTCAAACTTTGCTCGTATCAGTGTAAATAAGTTTCATTGCAAGCGTGCGTTCATTCACAAGAACAACAAGTTTATACAGCAACTTTTTTAAGGAATATTGTCGAAAAACAGAAGATGACGTGCAGTTTAGTAATTTACCCTCATTTTTCAAGATGCAAAATATAAGGAAACAAACTGAAGCTGCTTACACGTAAAATATATTGCAGTTGCCAGAACTCGGCTTGTATCACCTGTTTATAACTTGGTTATTTGAGTAATTTATCGATTCTCAGATCTTCCCGGTTTATTGTCGTTTTAATTTTCACGTAATTCACATGTTTGGTTATCAGAAAAGAGAACTGTTCACTTACAATAAGAAGAGAAAACTAAGTATACACGGTTCTAACTTGAAGAATTTGCCGACACATCAGTTATTGTGTTTAGAACTTAGAGGGTTGCATTCGTGCGATCAAGTACAGAGCTTGAAAACATGGTTGTATCCGAGCCTAGTTTCTGGTAACAACTTATCATATGCTTTAACTATAACCAGTCTTAAAGAACGCTATTGTATTGCCGGGTTACCGACCGCGTACTGTTGCGTTACACTGAAAGGATTATCCTGAGCCAAACTTGGGTTATACAGAGTGGGTTGAATCTATCTCAACGTATTCAAATGAGCCCTGGTATATATGTCAACACAACATATCTGGCGTGGGTTCGACCCAGGTTAAAAACGAAGCGTTATTTTGCCACAAAGTGTTTTAAGCTAGCTTCAGTCGGACAGTTTTTTTGAAAATGTAAGAAGAACATAGACCGTGTGTCAAAACGATCTAGACTGTCACTTTTTATCTAATTACCGGTCATATCTTGGGGTAAGACAAAAATATTTAGGTAAACGTTTTTTTATTCAAAAATCCGGCCAGGCCGGTCTAATTTTTTTTACACTTAATCCTTATCCTTTTATTTACAATTTGTTTTATAAATGACAACAGAAAATAATAAACATATATAGTGTGCCATTCCTTTATGTCGGGTTTGATATTTCCGTTTCAGCTAAAGTTTTTCCAGATACTTTTTTTCCATTTTAGACAATTTTCTCAAGTACTCAATACTCGTCTCTCCGCTTTTACCACCGACCATCCATAAAACGTCCACACTAAAACAATAAGGCGCCGTTCCAGTAAAGTGGATATCATTACTTCTTTGGATATACCTTGCTAAATGAGGAATAGCGGTGAAAATTTTTGTCAAAATCTTTCATGATTCTCGAGATATTAACATTTAATGTTTTCCACTGATGACGTAACTAGTGAAGACGGAAAGAATGAGTGATCAGAAAAAAATTCTGAGTCACTGACGGGAATCGAACCTGCAACCCTCTGATTACCCGTCAGATGCTCTACCCATTGAGCTACAGAGACTCGTATGGCGTACCCTCGAGGAAATACACATCTAAACAGTATAAGAAGAAGAGACTTCCGACATTAAGTATAAGTTCATAGCTTGTTACATATCCATCGTGTCCAATGATGACTCGTCTGTTATGCCAGGCTCGGCGGTGGGCGCACATGTGGCTACGCAGCCCAATGACTAACGCACAGCAACGCCCAAAGGTAAGGCATTGGTGGTCTTTGGCAGAGATTTGCGACAATGCGGCTCTGTGACGCTTGTATCTTGCAGCTTTGAGGCGGTGTTGCCTGTACTCTTCAAATGATGTGGCTCCACTATAGGTCAAGGACCTTCAGGTTACCGTGTGTGCGGCAAAGGTTGCTTTTGGGTGTATCTTTATGGCTCGGTTTTGGTCGCTTTGTTTTTCTCTTGCCTTCGCACAGCTCTCCGTACAGTAGTTGTTTCGGGATACGGTGGTCTTTCATCCTGATGACATTACCAGTCCAGCGTAGTTGGGCTTTGACCCAATGATCTGCTATTCTGCTCTTTCAAGGTTCCAGATTTTGTCTTGCCACCGAATACTCGTGATTGCATGAGCGAAGAGATCCCGGTGGAATCGTTCAAGTTGTTTGATGTGACCTCTGTAGGGAGTCCATGTTTCGCATCCATACAGAAGTGAGGAGAGGACAACTGCTTTGTAGATTTTCAGTCTTGTTGTCAGGAGTGCCTTCACTCTGAGCCGTCCCAAGAGCTTGACTTGCTTTCTTGATCCTAGCCGTGATTTCTTTGTCCAGTGATCCATCTGAAGAGATCGTGCTACCCAGATATTTGAATGTCTCGACGCATTTCAGTTTAGTTCCGGCAAAGGAGATAGATGGTTGGAGTTTGGTGGTGTGTGGGGCTGCCTGAGCCAAGCTGCAGTCTTCCCCAAGCTGATGGTCAGACCGAAGAATCGTCACGCTTTGGCGAAACAGTCGACGATGACTTGGAGGTCGTTTTCTTTGTGCGCCATGAGGGCGCAGTCATCTGCGAAGAGGGCATCGGGGATTAGTATTTTGGCCTGGTCTTTGCAGACAACTGACGGAGGTCAAACAGAGCGGTCAGTTCTGTATCTGATGTAGACACCAAGATTTATGTTTTTCACAGCATGGTAGAGTACTTGAGTGAAAAAGAGGACGAAGGGCACTGGAGCGAGGCAGCTTTGTTTAACTCCACTTGAAATGTCAAAAATGTTTGTATAGTCCCCTTTGCATGGGACTTGACCTTCATGTTGTCGTGGAACAGCCTGACCAATGTATTGAACTTGCGTGGTTATCCAAGTTTGTTCAGAATGCACCATAAGGCACCTCGGCTGACTGTATCGAAAGCCCTAGTTAGATAAATGAAAACAGCATAGAGATCCATCTGTTGTTCGATGCACTTCTCCTGTACTTGACGTACAGCAAACACTGTGTCTGTTATATCCGGTAAGTATGTTGTTACAAATCCGGTTGATATTACAGATCTTGTTGTTTATTACAAATCATTGTTATACAGTATCCGGTCGCTCGAGATGCCCAGTAGTCATTCTATTCCTAAAATGATTGCAACTTGGTTATGTAAAGATGGAAAGAAAGCGCTCCGTCAGTGACTCAGATCTTTTTCTGATCATTCAACTTGACATCTCGAAGCAGATCATCGTTCCAAGTTTGGCTCAAATTCATCCAAAGGTTATGGTATGGCAGCAGATTTTTCAAAATCGCAAACTTGCCGGAACCATTAATAACATCCGTTACAAACATTAAATTTTTAATAACACAAGAAGCATAAAAGGTTTTGACAAATTTTTACACCGCTGTTTTTCATTTAGCAAGGTCTACCCACTAAAGTAACAAAACTCTTCATTGTTTTCCATTTCAATGGAGTGTTATCTTGTCATTGGCAAACAAAATGATAATTGTGCTGGCGATTCTTCGTCCGCTAAACAAGAATGAACCGAAAATACCGTTTCTATAGGAGAATTTCAGCTGATGTTATGTTTACGAGCGCTAGCACACCTTTTCAAACCCAAAAACCTTCGAAACACGGGTAAAAACATAACGACACTGTATCAACACATAATAGTTGACTCACGAGTAAATAACAAAAGTCTACAATCTTCAAGTCCTGCTCTGTTGCCGTTTCCTCTGGATTCTGCCATTTCGGACTTTGTTATTTATCACCAGCTACAATCGATTCTTTGCTTTGTCATATTAAACAATTTGCAAACAAAATTAAAAAATCGTCTTGCGTTTAAACAAGAAAGAAAAGCAAGTGTCTTAACTCAAGAAAGTTTGACACGTAAATTCATACGATTAAGTTTTCCTTGTATGGTTGTTAGACTCGTGTCATCATCTTTACAAAGAAGTTGAAAATTAGAATTATAATAGTTTAGTTTCTTATACTATATCTGATAATTGACAAAACGGTAGCAAGACCCCTTTCTTCCGGTTTTGATTAAGATTTCGATCTTGTTGAAACCAGTAATGGACAATATGCTTTAACGGTCTTATTAACATAATTGCTATTCTGAGCGGCCAATACCGGATTTTATTGGCAGCTAGTTGCGAGAAAATATATTTCGTATATCTTTCCAATACGAGAAATATATTTTCTCCCAACGCCGCCAATATAATCCGGTATTGGCGGCTCAGAATAGCAAGTAGTTTTGTATCGTGACTTTTTTATTTTCAAAGTGTTTTAGCGGCAAATCAGACAAATAACTTATAAAAATGCTGCTGATTGAACTACATTTTCTCAATACTATCATATACGCTACCATGGAAACTGCTGGCGTCGTTGTGAGCAGAAGTTTTGAATTTTTTTTTGACAATATGAGACAACTTTGGTTTTTATTATAGGTTTTTAAAAAAAAGTGAAATATTTTTATCGTGTATGCCATGGACGAAACAATAGAAAATGACGACCTACCAAATTTTAATATCGAGTTCGACTTTGGTTTTAATTCAATTGGTGGTAGTCGAAACGAAACAGGAGCTAAAAGTATGGCTGCCTCGAGAACTGAAGAAGAACAGGAAAATTGCCAAAATAAAAACACAGACATTGTTCACCTACCGTCAACTGTTGTACCAATGAAGGGAGAGGAAATAGAGGTGTTTGTTAATCAGCAAAAAGCCCAAAATACAATGAAAGCTACCCAAACGGCGCTTTGAAGATAAGTCGTGGTATTTTGAAAGCTACGGCAAAGAGCTCGACCTGAAAAGCGTATCCAAGGAATCAGTAAAAACATTATTGATGAACTTTTTCCTAGAAATAAGAGACACAAGGAAAAACAGTATTGGTGCAGAGTACGAGCCTTCAACACTAACTACATACCGTAACTGTTTAAGAAGATACTTCCTTGAGCGTCCGGTGGGTGAAGGCGAGCGATTCAACATCGGTAAAGATGAAGTTCTTCGGAAAACCTTAATTTCGAAGCGGAAACAGTTGAAGAGTATTAGAAAGGGAAGCCTCCCGAATGCCTGCGATCCTCTTGATGAAGAGCATATTGAAAAGTTGTGGTCTAACGGAGCCTTTGGTCTTAATAATCCGCGCCAGTTGTTGCATCTTGTTTGGTGGAACAATGTAAGGATGCCCGGCACAAGAGCCCGCAAAGAGCAGTTGGAATGCCAGATTGAAGATTTCCAAGATATGGGTTCATTTTACGTGTATACTGAGAGGTCTACAAAAACAAGAAATGGTGAAGATGACCGTCCCACTAAGCGACGAAAATACAACAACAAGATTTTCCGGATGGAAGATGGTCTGCGCGATCCTTACAGAGCTCTTAAGGAGTTCTTAAGTCACCGGCCTTCAGGCGTTAACGAGTTCTATCTTCAGGCAATCGAAAATCCATGCCAACAGGGAGCATATGGTACAAAAAGTTGCCACTTAAGAAAGATGGACTCGCAGCAATAATGAAACGGACGGTACAGATTGCAGGTATAGAAAATGAAGGGCACTTCGCTGCAACCTCTGGTAAAAAAATTGCAATTCAAAGCCTCCGCAGCAAATTTGATCCCATCACGATTTCTGAATTAACTGGCCACTCTGATCCCGCATCGATCATGTCTTACAGCCACAATCCAGTCAACGTCCAGATGAATCTCTGTCGAGAGTTGACGTGATATAACCAGAAAGGCAGTTTAACTCAAGTTTCACCCAACATCCAACAACAAGGGCAGGCAGATCCTGTCGCTTCTGTCTTTCATTCATCGGTCTTGAATGGATGTACCATCAACATTAACTACAAGTAACGTTGTTCATGCTGAGAAACTTCGAATCAAATTTGAGCGTCAGTTTCCGTAAAAACATTGAAAAAAACTGCATTGTTCCTGCTTGATTTAATTTAAAAGCGAAATGAATGAGTTTGGTTTGTTGAAGTCTTTCAAATTGTTTTCGCTTTAAGTTCGTAGGTCTTGCAAAGCGATTAAGAATTCACTTAACTTACCATATTATAATTTAAATGAATGTTATTAGCTTGAACTGTTGCCTCAACTATGTGAAGGTGAATGAAAATGAAACAAAACTTTGAAATAAAACTTTTTGTTGAGGGTTTTATGACTTGTAACGGACTTCTGCTCCAACACGTGTTGAATAAACTTAATTTATGCAGTTTTTAAGAAGTGCCGTGTCGTTTTCAAATCCGAAGAAACCAATTTTAGCCAATCACGCGCGCTAATTCTGAGCCGCCGATTCCGCATTATATCGGCGTCTCTCTCCCAGGGAAAAAGTTAAGTGAGTCGCGATACTTATCTAAGCTGTTGATTACCTCCGGTAAACATGCAAGCAATATATCACCACGATTCTGACTAAATATAACACTGTTTTACCATAGTTGATGTAAAGACAGAAGATACGGGGATTTTTATTGTTAACAAGAGAATCAAACTAAATTTAATCATTTGTAAGTATCTCGATTTTTCTTTAAGGGTATTTTTTCAGAATTGTTCAGTTTACACATAAAAACGACAATAGTTCAGTTTAAAAAGTTCCATATCGAGCTCTCAGAAAATTTGCAAATGCAATCTAATTTATATTCTGATGAAAAGGGCTTTATAAAGTAAAAAATTTTGATTGATGAATATTCACCAAATAGTTGTATACAGTTGTATTTTGCAGATGTTGTGTCAAAAACTTGCAGTATTTTAGTTTTGATGAAAATACCGTAATCTAAGTGAGATTGTAAGAAATGCAACGTAATTCATCTGCCTTTTTTAATTATTACCCTGAAAGAGAGCGTCAAAGGCTAGACTGAAAAGAGTATTTGGCATGCTTAAACTTGCATGGCATGCTGCAGCCTCTCGTGCATGGCCGACATCGAAACAGTTTCTCAACTCCGACAGCATTATTATTCTCACCACCTTTACTCCACATGTACAATAAATTTTTCGACTTTCTTCCTTTTTCATTGTAATTTTATGCGTAAACCTTTAACAAAGTTAAACGTGCTATCAAAGTTAAAATCAATTTTTAGAGTTAGAATCGGCATCTCGTCTACTTACCTGGATGTGCCAAAAGTGCGCTTTTGAGGCTAAAATGAACCATTTCATAAATTAAGCTAGTAGTTGAAATAGCTGCTAATCGTCTCCGCTTATTGACAGCTCAAACATCAGGTTTTTGCTCTTCCTTTTTTTTGCCAAAACAGTGTTTATCACTCAATTATGTTGCTACCGTTGGTCGCAGCTGCCCTAACAGCAGTTGAACTGAGTTCTTTAAAAAGTACCTACAACGATGGAGAATCTTAACAATTCATCAATGACAACGCCATCTATTTCAAACAGAAGTTTTTGCTCCAACTGTCTATCTCGAGAGGACTCGCATGAAATCAAAATCACCAAAACAGTTGCCATCTCGTTGCTCATTTTGTTTCCACTCGTTGGCAACTCACTCATCGTTATTGTCACTGTGAGAAACCGCAGAATGCGCAACGTTGTGCACCGACTGGTACTAAACATGGCCGTTTCAGATTTATTGATGACCCTGTTTGTTATACCAGCAAGCATTGGGAAAGTATATACAGGTCCAGTACA
>JAOBRD020959690.1:0-11000 GCA_027575215.2 Hydrozoanthus sils
ACAGGGTTTAACGTTGCCTAACGGGGTTTAACGTTGCCTAACAGGGTTTAACGTTGCCTAACGGAGTTTAACGTTGCCTAACAGGATTTAACGTTGCCTAACGGGGTTAACGTTGCCTAACAGGGTTTAACGTTGCCTAACGGAGTTTAACGTTCCCTAACAAGGTTTAACGTTGTCTAACAGGATTTAACGTTGCCTAACGGGGTTTAACGTTGCCTAACGGGGTTTAACGTTGCTTAACAGGGTTTAACGTTGCCTAACAGGGTTTAACGTTGCCTAACGGGGTTTAACATGGCCTAACGGGGTTTAACGTTGCCTAACGGGGTTTATTTTTAGGTACACCATCATATACCATATATGAAGTACCTACCAGGATGCGGGAGACGAGTTTTCGGTGTGCTCAGCGGTTTTACACAACAAAGAGAACGTGTTGATTTCGTTCATTTTTAATTTTCTTCAAGTTTTCTTCAAATTACTTAGTGATTTGTTGGAGTTTTTGATGTCTAAAGTAGTTATTGACCTTTGCAAGTAATCATTGTAGCATGTACAGGAAAAGTGCTCACAGTTAAAATTTATTGAAAAGTCGCCTTATGACGGAATCTTGTGAAAGTTTAACTCTGTGTCTGGAATTGCGCAGCTGCGCGTCATCAGAGTATTGATAAAAGAACTCTTCCAATTGAATCAAAATGGAAATTTATCACTCAAATCTTTTGTGATTGTGAAGTAATGAAGAAATCAGAATTGCATTGGCGATGGTTGTTTTTACTGGTCGTGGTTATGGTTGTGGTTGTACCCTTCAGCAGTTCAATGACGAAAGAAGAAATGAGAACTTTCAAGTAAGTAGATACTATATACCGTCTCCTGTCCATTTTGACAAATGTTTTGTTGGAAACAAAAAAGTAGGGGTTTTGCCACCGTTTTCCCTGTAAACGCAATTGAAAAGTATCGTGTCCTTTAAAATTCTTGGCCTCAAAATGTTAAATTATTTGTTTTGACGTCAAGTGTTGTCAACGACAATATTAGAATTCGTGCAACAGGTATGTGTATACGTTCTATAAGTTGTAAATATTATTATTATTTTTGCTGTAGCACCAACAGTAGTTCCGTACGCTTTGTTATCTCGAAAGGAATTTTGTTTCATATTTGAAGTATTAATTTCTTTTGTAGATTGTTATTATCAAAGCTATATTTTATCGAGAAAGCCGATCCCAATACAACTCAGTTTGCTGTTTTTTTATGTCTGCTGTTAATTACGCTGTGCTTTAAAATCTTTTGCTCCAAAAACCCTTTTTTTTCAAGTCAATGCTCATTGAATCCGTTTTAGCAATTTTCGTGAGCTAATACCTCATAATGATTGCTTACTTTATATCTTAACCTACTTATAATTACTTTTTTGATCAATTTTATCGAGGCCGGTACTTAGAGCTGGTGTAGCATTGCATTAATTAACATAAAGTGCCTTAAATGACTAAATTTGAATCCATATTCAGTTGTTGTTCTAGTGAAGAAGCAGGAGCCCAATACTTTTTACCGAACAAGTTTGTCAGAATTTTACTTTTCGTCTTTGGTAATCGATTTGTTTGATCAAATATCACAATTTCCTCACTCCCAATCATCTTGTGTCTTTGTATGTGTTAAATAAAGAGGAGTAAGCTGTTGATAACTGACTGGGGCTTATAAATTGTTTTACTTTAATTCTTACTTAAACCTCTTTTAAAACCAGAAAATAAGTAGTGGCAGTAATACTGGATAAAATAAGTTTGTTTAATGTATATTATTTTATATATTTATAAACTAATTATTTTTCAATGTTTCTCCATAAATCTTACCATATGTAGGGAGAAAACACGGTCAATGTTTTACCATGGATATGACAACTATTTGAACCATGCTTACCCTTATGATGAGCTAAGACCTTTGTCCTGCACTGGTCAAGACACTTGGGGAAGGTTTGTAATACACTCATAATTTTATCTGATCTGGATAAAGTAGCACGAGAATTTTTGGTTCAAGCTGGAGAATATATCAACGTGCCATTATGCATACTTGGGATTGAAATGGTTTTCTTACTAACTTTATAGATCTCATCAACTTGCTAACACTCCTGCAGTCAGACCATCAGCATCAAGGAGATTTGGGGTCGAGTCTTGCCTTTATGTACAAATTATTAAAGCCATTTTTTGGATGATAGTGCATAGTATATACAACAAAAATACATGATACTTCTTCTTCTTTGGAGAAATTTATTTGCAAAACATGCCATTTCGAGTCTACAAAAGTATTGTTGATGTTTGAAAAAATCTTGGTCATTTTTTTTTAGTTTTATAAGAACAACTGTAAACACAGGTATTGGTAAAGAAGTATATTAATCATGAAAGAACTGTTTCTCTCTTCCAGTTACTCACTTACTCTAGTAGATGCACTTGACACATTACTGGTAAGTTTATTTTAAATAGTTATACCAAATGATAATAAGGGCCTGTTTGTTTGGGCCCTTTCCAACTATTCCAGATTTGGAGTAAAAATTCCCAGATTCTCAGGGCAATGAAATATCTATTACAATTTAAAATTCAAAAGAGTTTATCACTGACAAATGTTTTACTCATAACTTCACAGAAAAAACAACGATATGTATAAATTGGTTTCTATTCCATGTATTTCTATTACGGAATAGGCCTAAACAAGGCCAAAATGTGCAGCTGTAAACATGTTAACAAATGAATTAAATAATTATATAATAATTATACTTAAATTAAAGATGTAGTTTGGTAGGTTAGATAACTTTTTAGATAGTTTGATATGGTACAGTTTTTAAGGTCAAAGTCTGGAAGGTATGTGTATTTATGTACATATAATTTAAAATTATGCTATAGATAAACAGCTAAGGAGTTCTTATTTCATTGGCTTCATCCTTTTTGTAAAACAGTTATGTTACTCCTGTTAATTTTTTTTTAAAAAGACTCTAAATTTTGTTTTTGACAGATTCTTGGAAACTTTACTGAATTTAAGAGGATATCTACACTTTTAGCAGAAACTTTGGATTTTGATAAGGACATTAATGTTTCAGTATTTGAAACTAATATAAGAGGTGAGCTGTTTACAGTTTATTTTGTAAGCTTTGGAGCAATTGAAGGGTCTAGCACAAAACAACATATTAAGTGACTTTGTATGAAATGCTAAATTCTCCCAATGGTTATAAAGAGATAATAGGGATAATGTAGGAAGAAATGACAACTCCATCATAAGTCACTTACATCCTTTTGGCACTAGATCTATCAGTTAGGCTTACACGTAAAAAAAACCCTAGCAACTATGACTTGAATGTTGGAAAACCAACTGAAGGAAAATTAAAAAAGATTATAGATTAAATTACAGTATGTTGAAAAAAGTACAAAGTACTATCAGATTCACCACCTCTGCCTGTTTTGTTACCATTAGTTTAATAATTAAACTTACCATTGCTTGACAGTGATCTACATTGTAGTATATATTATTCAAGAGCCCTAGATGGCTTATGTTTGTGAACAACAAAATTTACTGTCAGTTAATATAAACTGACAAGAAGTAGGCTAGTTAAGTTAACAGTTGTTAGCTATAATAATAATTGATGAATTCATCAAATATTCTCTCTTTTAAGAAAGCTTTGAAAACCTTCTTATTAACTGCCTAGTTTATAAAACTCGCACGCCTGTGACTCCCTTTTAAACAAACTGTATAAGATCCAAATTAATACTACGAGGAGCTTCCTTCTTGGTAAAGCCAACAGCTTCTAGGGGACTCCTTGCTAAGAATCTCTCTCTCTCTTTCTTTTCTTTATAAATGTATATTTATATTGTATATCTTTCTTGGCAAACAATAAAAATGAAAATGCTGCTAGTTATTAAGTTAATTGACAATAATTGCAGGTGTAAATACTTTATATTCTGAAGTACAGTGTGGGTTTTCATTCAGTGATAGGAGGTCTTCTGTCAGCCCATCTGTTGGCTGTTAGAGCAGGAATCATGGTAGATGATGGATGGCCATGCAAGGGACCTTTGCTTAAGCTTGCTGTCGATGTTGCAGAAAGAATGTTGCCAGGTAACAAACATTGTTTTGTGGTTTTGAACTCTATCTATAGAGCCGAACTGGTTTAATTTACATACCTTAAGAAAAGTATGTACTTTGTATCATGTTGCTATCAGAAAAAAAGATAAAAAATATGAAGTGGCTGCTCTGGAAGTCCAGGAAGTCTCGTAAAAATAAATGATTTTACTGCCAAATGCAATAAATTGTTGCAAGTAATAACATTCTTTTTATTAGAGTTTACCACTGGAGGAAGGGAAGCCTGGGGCAAGCTGTCTGAGTTTGTGCTGTAGAACTTGCTTGAACTAAGAACAAGTGCTTCAAACTGCTTTAGATTTTGTAGCAGATTTTTATCCTTGAACTGCTTGAGAGTTGAAATTCATAATGGAACAAGGTGTAACCTTTAAGAATAAAAGTGTTTCACAAATGAGTGTGAAGAAACTTTCTGTTGTAAAAATTACATAGGTGGCGGCAGACAAAACCCTAGAATAAACAATAGCATATATTGTGATCAAACATGTTGTGCCTAACAGATGACAATTTTGAACTATGCACCCAACTCTGAAAACTTTGACATGAAGGTAAATACATTTCCAGTGAAGAGAAGTTTAAACAGGAAAAAAAAAGTTTTACTTCATATCAGCTGTAGTTTTATAATAGATTTCAAAAATCAAAAATTGCAAAAAAAGTCAAAGTTTTCAAGTTATATTCTCTAACCTCAAGGTAAACATTCTTGTTATAGACCCCTAAGGTACATCTTGAATTATAATTATTGTGTTGTAATTATCTTATTCATGTAGCTACAAAAGACTGATAAATAGATGGCTCTTGTCTACAGCATTCAATACAAATACTGGCATGCCTTATGGAACAGTTAATCTGAGGCATGGGGTACCAAATGGTGAGACACCTATTACATGCACAGCTGGGTGTGGCACTTACGTTCTGGAATTTGGAACAATCAGTGCACTTACTGGTAGGAAACTTGTACATAAAGCACTTTAGGGTTTGCTGTTCGGCTGACAGTGATCGATATAATCAAATGTTACGTACACTGAGGTTCTCTTTTTAGTTAAATTTAAAATTAATGTTAGTGTCAAGTGACATATTACATAATTAATGACTATGTCTAGGTACCAAGTTTGTGGGTTCATTTGATTAATCAATTGCCTGTTGTGCTGAAATTGCACATGTAAATTATTGCTTTATAGATTTCTGCAAAGATTCTCTATTTGACTACTGCCCTAATCAGTTTTTTGTTCATGTGTTATAAAATCAAATTTATTTAATATTTTAATTTTTTAAGAATTTTATGATTAAATTAATAAGTTGCTTTATTTTGTGATGATCATAGGAGATGACAGATTTATAAAAGCAGCCATGAGAGCACTTGAGGGACTGTGGGATAGTCGCTCTGCGCTTGGACTGGTGAGTTAATTGATGCTGTTATGGTATGATATTTTGTGTAGTTTAGAAAATAGGTGAGCTAATGTAGACATAATCATTTATCCACAAAAGATTAGGTATTGTAGTTACTCCAATTCAAATGCACTTTTGTAATGTGTCATTAGGTTTTGAAGTGTAGTGAGTCACCGGTAAAAATCCCTTATACTTGTCGAGCACCAATGTGATGGATTTTCATATTATTTTGGCACTGAGCCTTTTTTATGTTAAAACAGCACTGGCTCAGAAAATAGATTAAAGCAATAAAATGCATTTTCCGTGCCCCTGTAATTTTTTAATGCATGATGGGGGGATGTTGGGAGAATTGATATGAAAACTTGAAAGTCATGAGCCATCCGTGGCTGCTTGATGGAACCTGATGAATGAATCTGGTTGCCAAGACTGTTCATAGAGCCACTGAACTCAAGCCACAACTTGGCCGATTATGGTTAGAAACTTAAATGTTTAAATAACAGTTCTTTTATCTTAAAATATCGAGGGGCCGCAGCCAGGCTGAAACTTAGTTAAAAGTTTAAAAACGATCTCTGGCTAAAATGATTAAAAATGTACAAGCTTTCAACTGCCCGAACTGCAGTCTTTGACGAGTAAAAGAATGGTAAGAATTGAAAGTGATGAAAAAAAAAATTTTTGAATAAAAAACCGTGAAGTTGCAAATGAATAAAAGTGTAAATAATTATGAATATTTGTTAAAAAGAATGTTGTATTGCCCAGGTAATGGGCAAGTTCTTTTATCATTATTTTCTGAGAGACTATTTTTAATTGGCCTCATTCTTTTCTCCACTCTTCATATAAAGAGTAGAAAGAAGTCGGATAAATATATAAGTTCAACAAATTTGTATTTAATTCAGTACCTAGCTTGAGTTGCAATGTTTTATGAATTTTAAAAATTGGCTAGCTGTTTCTTGACTAATAAAAGCTACTCTTCAAACATTCCTTGCTCTTGATGTGTCTAAGTAATGTTAGAACGTGATAATTGGGAGAGTTTTTATTACTTTTAACAAAAGAAACCATTTCGTGGAGTACTTTGTATTTTTTGTCAGGGCTTATTGTAAAATTGGCTGAGCTTGCTCTGACTTGTCAACTGCAGCAAACTGCATCTTTTCGGTTTTGGTTTCCCAGTTTAACACTTTAATAGACTTGTCTTTATTTGTTATCAGATTTGAATGATAATTTTGTATGTTGTCACTGGCTAACATGTTTTCTTCGAAAAAAAACTGGTTATTTGGAAGCAAAAAATATGGCGGCAGATTCAGTGTTGTGTGACACTTTCAAAAGCATTCCCTGTGCTCTCTTACAGAACACGGTTTTTGCACTCTTGACCAATCAGCGTGCGAGATTCACTGGGGTTATTTTACAAATAAACTTTACAAAAAAAGAGTCTTTAGTTAATCAATAATATTGCCACTTGCTCCAATGTTTTACAGGTTGGTAATCATATTGATGTTATGAGTGGGAAATGGACAGCACAGGATTCTGGGATAGGTGCTGGAGTTGACTCTTACTTTGAATACCTTTTGAAAGGTGGAATACTGTTTGGTATTCCCAGACTTGTCACAATGTTCAGAGGTGAGCAAGGTCAATTCATGTTCAAGCTATCTATAGTTAGTAGTTGCAACCAATTAACCTTTTTTAGTAATTCGATAGATTTGTTATGACAGAACAGTAAAAAAAGATTTACTGTCTTTAAATTCTTTTCCAGTACTAGCTTGAAAATCCGTTGAAGCCCATGCAGTCATGTGGAATGTTGATGTTTCCCTTGAAGTTTGTTTAATATACGTGCCATTATGCCGTCTGGCATGTAGGGCAGCAACAAAAGCTGTCTGTTCTGGGCCAGCTTCTGAACAGTCCCCCATTTGTGATGGAGGGTCTTGAGTTCCCCTTAGCTTCCACAGTTCGTTGCCAGGTTATCTTTGGTCTTCCTCTCTTCCATTTCTCCTCTGGCGTCCACTGGAGAGCTGTGTGAGAGATGTTGCCTGGCTCTTTTCTCATGATGTGCCCTCGGGATCGATCTCCAATGCTTTGACATAATACTACATGTACACTCATTTGATAATTATTTCAACTTAGTCTACCATTACCATTTCCTAATCAAATTTAAGTCTATTAGGTGTCTCTTATTTCTAGTTATCTTTACACAAAATGTCTTTTATTTTGTAGTTTTTTTATATTTCGACAAACCATGTTGTTTGCATTGTCAAAAAATTAGCATCTTCCATTTTTTTTGTGTGGCATGGAAGTTGAACTTAGAGTTCTCAGATGCCTCAAAGGATGGCTCATTATATATATATTGAGTTTTGTTTTGTAGGCTTATTTAGCTTTTTTAGACATTATTTTGTCTCACATAAATCACTATATTCCTCTATAATATTTAAATTACTATTTATCAGTGTGAACACCAATAAGGTAACATATTTTTTTCTTTTCTCATCTTTGTACTTAATTATAAAACTTAATGACTTTTGAATAATTGAAACATATTTGGATCTCATTGTATCTGCATGGATTAAATAGAGTAATGTAATATTTCAAGAGTATTATGATACACATTATGTTTTAAAATTGTTTTTCATTGGCTTCAAAATAGCCAGTAGAAAGGAAGAAAATAAACCCAAATAAAGATATCGAATGTTGTTGCGTACGCTAACAGAGAAAAACTAATATTTGAAAAGCATTTAAAAAACAAGACAACATTTTTATCAAGACATGTTTCGATCATCCTATGACCATCTTCAGTTGTGAGGAAATTTATATAGAGTGCTTATAGCATGTGATTGCTACTGTAATTAATAACTAAGGCAAGTACAATGTATAATTATAAGAATTTTTGAATATCCAACTAAATAGATGTAAATAGAACGAAAGAAAAATTTTCTTTCATCAAATAAAGAGACTTAAATTGATATGAAAAACATGCTTATTGGATAGAATTTCAAAATTCATTGTCATAAGTTGTATTTCAAGTCTGCTTCTTTTACACTCTTTGAAATAATCAAACTAAACGACTCATCAAAAAACAATTTTGAAGGTGAAATCAAAACAGATAACATGTTTATTTGCGGAAAAAAAGACTGTCCAAGTCAGTCTTAGTTATAAATCAATTAAATTTAATTTAAGGGTTGGTTGTCCTATGACATGACATTTGGTGACCTGAGCAAACTGAAGAAATTTTAAAAACAATTCTTTCTGTTTTTCTAACATGATTTAGCATTGGCACAGTGGTGGATCCAGGGGGAGGGCCTGGGGGACCTGTGCCCCCCCCTTTCCCTTTTGGGATTTTTTTCTAAAAGTATGAGCCCCCCCCCCTTTTTTTGGTAGTCCTGGATCCGCCACTGTGGCAGGCAGTCTTCCTTCAGGTTTAATTTTGTCAGAAGGTTCTTGAATAAATTATGTTTGTAATAATTCTGGAGAGGCAAGGAAAAGTCACTGATTTCAAAACCATAACGGTGAGAACAGGCCTGGCAAGCTTCACACATTTAGCGTGAAGTTCACACATTTTTAACTTGTTCACACATCACACCAGCATTTCTGAAAAGGGACGATTTACACACATTTTTTGTTTCAGTTCCGTCATTCTTCTCTAATTTTTTTCATTTTTAGAGTCTATCCTAGTGGTTTTTTATTATGGTGAAAAGGAAAATAACATTGAACTGTGTTTTCCTGTCTTGTCTTTATAAGGATGAAGGGAGTGCAACATCTGCTAGTTAAATCATTTAAAGTTTAAACGACTACGTTTGTAACTCACCAACAAAACTTTGTTTCTTGTCCAAAAAATAGGCAGAAAATTTACCTTCATTTCAAGGTGAATGGTTCAGGGTTTGAGGAGTAAATACTCTTAGGTTTCATTCACTCTCTAGTGAGGCCAAAAGCCAAAAGGCCAAGCTGCTATATTGGTGCCCTAAACAAAGGCAATCAACAAAGTTCTTTTGTTCAAGCAGGGAACCAACATGACCACAATGTCATCAGGTGCACTAACAGCAATAGCATATTTCCACTAAGAATTTTTTTTTGGGGGGGTGATGGGGTGAAGAAACGTTTTCATTGGCAAATATTGGCAGGTCTGTGAGGACCCTGTGAGTGTTCCCAATAACAAACTGAAAAATTGCATATATACAATAAGATGACACTGTCAAGTTACAGTTCTTTGTCCTGAGACAAAACAATGACCTAAAGTTATAACTCTTTGTTTTAACTGTATATTTTCATCTTTTGTAGAATTGTATAGTAAGATACAGCAGTACCTAAGGATTAATGACTGGTACATCTGGGCACACATGGACAAGGGTCAGATTACTTTACCTATTTTCCAGTCACTAGATGCATATTGGCCAGGCCTTCAGGTATATATACACAACATAATATTACCAGTATATATCAAATTATTATATATAAAGATTATGTCTTTGTGGTATCATAGCTACTGTTGTTGTGTAATGTGTACAGTACCTACCAATGCCACTTTTATTTTATACATTTACATGGTGCCATTGCCAGAGTGCTGTTTTATGTAAACACATGGGTGGTACCTTTGTCAATGATGTAAGAAACTTGTAGATTGTACCAATGCTACTGTTGTTATATACATGCAGGGCTCCCACTGATAACAGGTTGCCTATACATAGGTGACTGATGGGACTACCCTGAGTGATACATTTTCATGTTATTTTTAAATAAAGGTTTCTTCTTCTTGTATATACATGGTACCATTGCCACTGCTGTTATAGATCATCTCATTGTCTTTAAATTTACCATAATAATTTATTGTGAAAAGTTGTTATCTTTATCACTGTTATCCAGTGTTACAGTCAGTGCCATTTTTGATTATTTGATAGGGAGTATAACAGTCTTGAAGTCGCTTCAGCTCAAGACAGTTTATTAACATCTAACTTATTAAATTCTTCACACAACAAACACCAGGTAAGGAGGAAAGGAGTTGATCAAACAAAGCATATGAGTGTAGAAAGCAAACATTTCCTAAACTATAACAATTATGGAATGATCCAAGTTGAGACAGTTTATTATCATAACAAGTGTAGTGTTTGGGACTTAAAGAGGACATTATATATGAGCGAAGTCCTGAGAAAGGCTTCTAACCATTACAAGCTCTGTAGTTTTAGAAATCTGAAAGAACTCCCTTTAGATTGTTGCCAATCTCATTTATTGTTACCATAAACAAGTATTTTAAAGACTTAAAACCTTTTAAAGGAATACCTTTAACATTTTGATCGTATATTGATGAAGTTGTATTTTTTCCTCCATAGACTCTTTGGGGTGACATTGGCCCTGCTTCTAGAACTCTGCAGAAGTATCATGGTGTGTGGAGGCACTTTGGTTTTATTCCAGAGTTCTATCAAATTGCCACAGGTACTCCATTCTCTGGAAGAGAAAGCTATCCTTTGAGACCAGGCAAGTGAAAAGCAAAACTAACTAATGTCACCAGCTAGACTGACTGATATCACCAGCTAGACTAACTGATG
>JAOBRD020959690.1:11100-28945 GCA_027575215.2 Hydrozoanthus sils
TCACCAGCTAGACTAACTGATGTCACCAGCTAGACTAACTGATTTCACCAGCTAGACTGATGTCACCAGCTAGACTAACTGATGTCACCAGCTAGACTAACTGATTTCACCAGCTAGACTGATGTCACCAGCTAGACTAGTTGATGTTGCCAGCTAGACTGATATCAGCAGGTAAACTTACTGATGCCACTAGCTAGACTAACTGACATCACCAGCTAGACTAACTGATGTCGCCAGCTAGACTGATATCAGCAGGTAAACTTACTGATGCCACTAGCTAGACTAACTGACGTCACCAGCTAGACTAACTGATGTCACCAGCTTTTCTCTGCTCTTTTTACATTTTTATTTAATAATCCCAAACTCATAACTTTAGGGTGATGATCTGGATTGATGTGTGTTTTGAAAGCATTTCTTAAGTTTTATTAAACTCTACAAGAATATATGAATTCATAGTCACAGTGCTTTGTCAAAAAAAATCTTTTACGTTATCCAACACACCCCTTCGTCACTCATTATTATTAATCTTTTATTTGTCATTACCATCCTTACCACCACCTATGTCATCATGTTCACCACCGGTCATTACCATTATCATTATTACCAATATAAATCATTCATTGTTTCTATTGTCGTTGTTACTGTCATCACTACATAGCTTCATAAACATAATATACATGTTGGTGGTAATGATTATTACAAGAATCGTATCAACCATTTATTTTACTCAGTTATTCAGTTCATCGTTGGACTTTCCTTTCATCTTCAGAACTGATTGAGAGTGCAATGTACTTATACCAGGCAACAAAAGATCCTTACTTTCTTGAAGTTGGTCGGGATATCTTGGAGTCCATAGAACACAGTGCAAAAACTCCATGTGGTTATGCATCGGTAAGTTATAATTATAATGATAATAGTTACTGCAAGCACTCTATATGTATCTATCTATCTGTATATCTCGACTCTTGAGGTGTTGTTGAAACCCTATGGAATGATCGATCACTTTACCAAAGACACAGAGTGCTTTAAAGGTAATTTAGGAGATTTTATACACTCTATTTTGATATACTAGTCAACTGAAATCCCGGTCCTCCGATCCCCTGGAAATGCCTGTGAAGTAATGGGGCATGGCCATGGAAAAGTCATTTTTAACAGGGCCAGGGGGACCGGACAATTAATCTTTTTTTTCGAACACAGTGGGGAAAGATCCTGAAAAACAACTTTTCTATCTGTGTGAAAGTTAAGCTTTCGTAAAATATACTGTTAAATACTCGCAATACACTGTTCTTATAGTTTTCCCAATATTCTTCCACCGACTCTCTAAAAGTAGTTTTTCTTTGGTTTTTGAAGTATTGAACGGCAAACTATTTAGCCGACTTTTCCGGATGCGTTTTTAGCAACGCTAATGTTTCTTGATCCGTCTTGGTACATTCCACTGGACAGTTGATCAAGAAATATTAACGTAAATATTTGGTACTTGCTGTACAGAGTCGGAATACAGGAGGTCCCTGGTGAACTGGAAAAACGTCAAGAAGTAACAATGTTTTAATGCTACTTTCCCCACTCTGGGCGTCAGGGGAGGGGTTCATTTGACTAGTACATACCTACAGCAATACTTAAACCACACCAATTTATGATATCTTACAGATTAAAGATGTGAAAACCCATCAACTTGAGGACAGAATGGAGTCGTTCTTCTTGGCAGAGACTACCAAATACCTGTATCTTCTTTTTGACGAGGACAATTTTATTCACAAGAGCAACGGATCGATCTTTCAACCAATCAAAAACCCGCTGGTCAATACATGTACTGTGGGCGCTGCTGGCTATATTTTTAATACTGAAGCGCATCCCATAGATGTAGGGGCAATTCATTGTTGTTCTGTCACCAAAATGACTCAATTTTCTAAAGACTTCAAAACAACAACGAACACACAAGAGGAAAATGCATATTCGGCTGCCTTAAACGGGTCTCACACCTGTAAGGCGAGGCCATTTCGCAAGAGGTTTTCCGTCCTTGGCGCGTTTTATGAAGACGCAGAAGTGGGCTCTGAGAAGAAACCTTAGAGCGACGAGCACTTCAGTCAATTGTAATGTAGTTATAACAATATCAAAATTTAAAGTAAATTAATTTTATTTTTATTTCTTCCACTTCTGATAATATGTGGTACAATAAAATTTATCCAGAAGATATGTATTATTACATGCGACTCAAAGGCTTTGGTATTTGTGAACTTATCCTGAAGAGCGTCGTATTTTGTTGCTGTAAAACGTTCAAAGTGAAGCGTATTTTTGGAACAGAACCATCATAAAGATTCGATAATACCAGCAACAAAATCTACCAACTTGTCTGACAACGTCAGCGACGCAGTGGCCGAGCGGTTACAGCGTGTTCGACTCATAATCCTAGAGTCGCGAGTTCGAGCCCCGGTCAGACCACTGTGTTGTGTCTTTCAGCAAGACACTTTACCTGACTTTGTTCCATTCTACTCAGTTGTATAAATGAGTACCAGTTCTACTGGGATAGAACCTGCGATAGATTAGTGTCCTGTCGAGGAGGAGTAAGACTCTCATCCGCTTAACACTACAGAAACCGGAGATAAGCGCCGGCCTGATGGGCCACTTAGCTTGTGAAAGGCTCATAACGTTGCTGCGAAACAGGTTGAAAAGCGATGCTGCGCATTTTTCCTTTGTACAAACTCGTCTCGCTGCAAAATTAAGCTACTGCAGGTTGAAAAAGTTTGTTGCAGAAATTAGAGCTCGTTCTTTTTGCAACAAATGTTGTAGATGCTGTGCGTATTACTACCACAGATCAAATTTTTTCGCAGCAAGATGGTCGTTAGCATGCCAATCAGAAGTTAGAATTCACTCAATTGCAATAGCTTGATTTTGCTGCGAGACAAGTTTGTACGCGGGTCGAAGAACGCGCAGACTTGCTTTTCAACCTGTTTCGTCGCAATATTGCAAGACAATTTGGAGGATTTTGTTACTGGTATTACCGTACGTTAAAAGTCCACAAAAAACGCAAAGGCTTGGGACCGTGTCTAACTTTACCTTGGCAGGGAATTTCAATGTATTTTCAAATTTAAATGGAAGGTGTACATAGATGAAGTTTTGACATAGCCGCTCCCTCGATTCTCCTTCTAGAAAGGACAAAAACATGTTTTCGTATTGTATATCAAGGCAATCCAAGATATAACAATGTGCGACGCAACATAATCCAGGGACTGGAAACATACTAGTTAGTTAATGAATCATGAAGGGAAAATCTCGGCAAGACAGCCGTTCAATTCCCTGTCAGACGAGTCAAGGCTCGCGAATATACTTTTAACCTCTCGACGACCCGACTTGTCCGAAAGTCGAGCAACCATATAGACAATTCGTCCTGGTTGTAGACGGCTCGTGAATAGTGGCAGAGTCGTGACGACCAGTCGATTGGATTGGCTTCTGTTTACATGCGCGCGCACAGCACGCGACCGCGAGACATTGCGATGTACAAGTCGCGTTGTGTTTCAGGACGCGATTTTGATGTTTTCGCGTTGTGTTCACAGCGTGACGTCTTCTCAGGGCCCTCAAGCTGTGCGCGCGCACGTAAACAGAAGTCACGTTGTCTTCACGTATTTGCTAAGGCTATCAACGGCCCCCATTCGCTTCTGTGCTAACTACGTCTTAGTTAGTGGTTGACTTCCGGTTAATCAAATGCGCTGCCCAGTCTCGGTCTCGTTCCCAGAGCCCACGTTCCTTATGGGCTTGTCATGAGGAACGTGGGTTCGGGAACGAGATTGGATTTGTCTCAGTTGGTGTCTCTTGGACGTGTATGATTGTGTAATTTCTATTGATCTCTACGCTTGCTATCGGTTGATTTAAAATGCAGCGAAACTGATTTCTCTTCGAAATTTGTTTTATTGTGAATTGTTTAAAAATACATGCCGCATTTTCTTGTAAAAAAAGTATTGTGTAGCTACAAGATCGCGATTCTGTGCCAAAATTTCGGTAAAACTGATTAGCAAAATAGTTGAAACCGAAATTCGAACTCGGATGATTCGAAGTCCCTTATTCGAACAAAACCAGTTTCCCCAGGAGTTGACCTTGAACACGTTTCATGTAGAAGTTTACAACTTGATTATATATAAAGACGGAAAGAAAGCGCTTCATAAGTTGAATGATCAGCAATAAATTCTGAGTCACTGACGGGAATTGAACCCGCAACCCTCTGATTAGCCGTCAGATGCTCTACCCACTGAGCTACAGAGACTCACATGGGGAGGCGAGTGGCCAAGTGCAAAGTTCTACACGAATCATTTGAGTATAGCATATGGCTATTGGACATATGAGCCAGCTGATACAAGACGTATGTCCAGCAGGAATAGACAAGAACTTGTCCTGTGACTCGGCTTCCCATGTTAACCCCCGTTAATTCTAACTGTTTTTTGTTTCCCATCGGAGTTTAAATTTACGGTTTTTTTCTGTACTTGGAAGACGAACAGCTAATGAAGTTAAAAACTTGCTTCCCTTTTAGTTTTAGTTTATTAAGTGCACAATCCGACTCCAACAAGACAGCCGTTTAAATTCGTGTTGCTCGTACATTTTCCTAGTGTGTAAATTTAAAATGTTTCTATTTGTCAACTCTCCACTAGCCGAGTCAGCGGTATGTTATAGTTCTATTTTACAACTGCTCTCGAGTGCTTCGCCGTGCTCAATGCCGTACTTCACGACACCTTGTTTTACACTTGCCCAAGCCATCCGAGTCGTACTAAAGGCCTGGCTACACAGCCCTTGGTTGTTTATCGCAATAATCCCCCCCTTTCCATCGACCTGTTCCAACATCTTCTGTATGGCTTTATAACATGCTTGACTGGAGCTTTCGCCTGTTTCCATAAGCCGCACCACCTCCCTGGAGAGAACACATTTCATGATAGCCTCGCCGTGGCCGGTTGCTGAGACCCCACCAACTTTGTTGGCGTACACTCCCAAGCCGACAAGAGGAGAGTCCCCCACTCGACCTGGCATCTTCAAAGGCAGCCCCCCTGTTAGGAATCAATTTGTTAAGGGGGAGGTTCAGCTTAATTTTTTTGGAATTTTTAAAGTGTTGGAGTTCGATTTGTGACGTCACACATGTGATATGCCACTTTGAGACTAAACAAAGAAAACCAGGTCTTTCTTGAATATATTATTTTCTGCAATAAAAGTTATAAATGTTGCAGGTATTGAAGAGCTTTTCTGAAACATTACAGATTGTGAAACCTGTATTCTCACTTGCGGTCACCAAAACTTTTGTAGAGTTAGTTTAATTTAGTGAACCACACGTGTGACGTTACAAAACTTAACTTTAACTTCTAACAATTTTATAATGTATAATGAATCACAGTAACCAGCTCAGCAAGTTAAATCAGATACAATGATAAGATCAGGATTTTTTTTAGGCGGGACTTGCCATTAAATATAAAAAAGGTAAGTCTAACTATTATGCACTCCATTTCTGGTCGACGCTAAACTACTGATATTGTTTTGGAGGATGTTCGGAAACGTGCAAAAATTAATCTTAGCACAAACTTACAACACAAGAAATATTAAAAATACGAAAGAGTGATTCAATCCTTAATTTTTCAAACCATGCGATGATTCTACACGTTACCCCACGAGAAAGTGTTCCATAACTAACTCTAGCAAACTTCAGTAATCAGTGGAAACGGCACTTTAATGATTTTAAACCGTTATGAGCGCATTTTTGCGATTTCCAAAATTTTCGGAAAACGTTCAACTTTCGCAAACTAACGCCCCATCTGCGCCGAGTAATTTTGTAATGCCAGTTCATTTAGTGGCAGAAAAGCAGGGGTTCTACAATACTATTGGAAAAATCTTGGGCAGACTACATTTTGGGCCAGCACCACTGGCTGCTACAGTATCGGGAGACCGTGTCTAGAGCCCAGGACCTCACGCTCGATGGTCGGAGACTACCGACTAAACCAAGATCGCATACAGAGTTCAAAGATTTGGGTTTTCTTTATTTGTTAAGATTTGTTAAGGCAAGATATAACTTCCTGAAACATTCATGATTAAAATGCTAGCTAAATCCTTTCTCTAGCCAAGTGACCTGTTAAGCCTGTACATATCTCCGGTTTCCGTAGTATTAAGCGGATTAGAGTCTTTGACTTCCCTTGGACAGGACACCAATCCTTCGCAGGTTAGCCCCCAGCAGAAGCTGGTACTCATTTATACAGCTGAGTGGACTGGAACAAGTCTGGTAAAGTAAAACTAAAAGGTAAATTGGTGCATTTAGCGCCTTTTCCATATGAATGCTCAAAGGCGCTTTTCAATAAATCAGTTTACCCCCAGCGGACCGGAAGCATATATAGGCGTCTCAGGTAGCCGCTTCATGTATGCTGGTACTCATTTTACCGACCCCAGAAGGACGGAAAGCTGAGTGGCTTTTAGCGGGAAAGAAGGTCGCCCAAATAGTCAGCCCTCGACCAGGCAGGGAATCGTACCGGGGACCTCAGGATTTGGAGGCAGAGATATTACCACTGCACCACCCCCTCCTATCAGGGTAAGAGTGTCTTGCTCTAGGGGCTCGAACACGCGACCAAGGATAATTTACGAGCCAAACACCATAACCGCTCGGCTACTGTGCCACCGAAAAAACATTCAGTATATTGCTCCATGATTACCTGTGGATGTTGCAGCCGCAATTTTTCCATGTTGATCCATTGCAACAGCCCCAACTGTGTCATGCTCTAGATCTGATGACTTTGCTTTTTGCTGGTACAACTTTTGGGCAAGGACTTTAGCCTCCTCATTGTCAATAATATTGGAAATGGCGTCCGAGTAATCTTTGAAGCCTGCATTAAGACACTTTGCTTTAGACTCGTCTGTGATTAGGTCCAAAGGATTCTCAAGGATAGGAAAACCAATCTTCTTGGCAAACTTCAAAGCCCCGTTGCCAACCAGAAGGCAGTGAGGGGTCTGGCTCATTACCTCACGGGCGAGTGATACCGGATTGGCAACGCCGCTTACCGACGCAACTGCACCTGTGAAAAACCATTTTCTTCATCGTCAATTAAAAGAGTCTTACAACAAGTTAGTTACCGAATTTGAAGGGAATGGCTTTTTGTTTAAAATAACGGCCAGGCCATCAACAAAATGAGAATCAAAACATGGGTTTGTCAATACAGATGCAAGCAGTGCCTGCCCAATAGGGCTGCTTTGTTCAATGGCTGGTTAACTTCTAAACATTAACCTCCCGGGGATGGGTACTCCCTATATTGAGTTGGTAGATATGACCGTCAAAATTTCTAGGGGTTAAAATAGTCAGTCTGGTATATTTAAGGGGTTGTTAAAGGAAATCCTGTATTAAACCAAGAGCTTGGTATTTTTTGGGTTAAAAAACGCGAAGCTATTAGAATGCTTCCAGTCCCGTGTTTTAGCAAACGTGTAGTCCTTCGGCTAACGTCCTATCACGCGTGCGCCTTTATTTACTGCATATCACGTTCAGTGCAACACCAGCAGACTTAGCGCCAACCCGCTAACTATCCAGGGAAAAACGTCAGCTTTCAATTGGTACTTTTTTTAGGGTGGAAAATTTTTATGCCTTGTTTTGGGGATTTTCCAATGGTCATCCCAACATTTTTAACCCCTGGTCCCCCCGGGCTTTAACTCTGGGTTGAGCCAAAATTCAAGCAGTAATTTCTTCTCTACGGAAAGGTTTACGGTTCTCATAAAATACTGTTTAGACTTTCCACGGAAAAAATTGTCAGTTCCAAAGTCACTTAGCACTCAAATCAGTCTCTGTAAGGTCGAAAACAAGCTGTAGGTTAAAAAATCTAACCCTGGGTTAGTGCTAATCGGCCTTTGAAAAACTGGGTCTAGATATTTTATAAAGCCTCATTCACACTTGTTTACAAGGTATTGGTCGCTACAACGATTTACATCAGTCCACTCATTTTTGCATATTTAAAATATAATGGGATGCAGAGTCCTTATATAAATAACTTGAAACTAAGCATTTACTAACTACAAGGGTTCATTAACGTCTTTTTCTTCTTTTCTTGGACGACGAACAAAATTGAGTATATTCCATTTTGTCTGTTGTCCAAAAAAAGAAGAAAAAGATGTTAATGAACCCTTGCTAATCATAATAACTTGGTAACCAGATTCCCAAGTTCGCTCTTCTAAAAAACGCAAAACCTCTTTAAATATATTAAGGTCCCACCCATCCGAATCTACGGCGAGTCCACTGACAAAAGTCACTTCTTTTTAAACCCATTTTCCATTGTGGATTTGTTTAACTACGGATTCGTGTTGTCACATGAAACCGGTATCTTTGAACATGTTGACTTCAAAAAATCGGTTTGTTCAGGAGTGTTGAAACGCCATTGCTGAGTGGCTTGTGCAGCATGGTGTAGTAAGACCAAGCAAGAAAAGCTTCACAAAGTGATTTTACATGGTGAAACTCTTGTTTTTATTGCAAGACCATTACAGAAGTAGAAAGCGGTTCATGGTTTTCAGCGAATCATGTGTCAAAATGGACTAAAAATAGTAATAACGTTAACTATAGTTTTGGACAAACAAACAAGCAGTATATATGTTTTATCAGAATAACCTGTTCTTAATGTGTCCCCATCCATTACAATTGCATCAAGTTCCACTGTCCCTTCTTCGGTAATAACACATCCTCGACCAGCATTGAACACTGGATTATTTTCCAGGCTTCTTACTGCTGCCTCTACACCATCCATAGCATTGCCATCCTGTTAAGTCAAACAAAACTGTCAGCCAACTAAGAGACCTAATCCCGCCACTGGTCAGTAACATGATCTGAATTGGGTTAACACTGAATTAGGCTAACACTAAATTGGGTAAACAAAGATAGCATCCAATAATGATGCAGGAGGCGATTATTTTGACAAAAAAAATGCATTATTTGCGTCATCTTCCAGGAAACGAAATTTATTTTTAAAAAAACACTTCGAAAGAGGTGATGGAAAGCTGAGTGGCCTTTAGCAGGAAAGAAGGTCACCCAAATATTCAACCCTTGACAAGGCCAGGAATCGAACCGGGGACCTCAGGATGGGGAGGCAAAGGTCTTACCACTGTGCCAACCCCTCTGGATTGGGAAGTAGAGATCTTACCACTGCACCTCCCCTCTGTTGCCAACAATGTTAAACAAAATGCAGAAATAATGGACCTTGTGCACCTCAGACTGTGTATATATTGTTTACCCAATTCAGAAACTGTGGCGTAAACAGCAGATTAGGTCTACTATCAATGATAATCAAAACTGACTAGTGCATAGTTCTCACCTTCATCAGTTTCTTGTAACCTTCTATGGCTGCCTCCTGAACTCCTTTAATATAAGGTTCTTTGAAGTAATCAGGAATGGACCAAGCACCTCCATGGACAATGATGCATGGATGATAATCCATATCAATATTTTTGGAATCAGTTGCACCAGATTCACTGCTCATCCTACAGGTTCATGAGAATCATGAGAACAAAATCCTAAAATAAAACTGTTTGGGCATTTTTTCACTATTTAATAGGACCACTTGACACATTTTTAGAGTTAACCCTTGATTAAGACAAAATTCAAACAACTACTTTTTTATAAGTAAAGAACTGTTATACTTACAGAATACTGATTAGATTTACTAATAAAACAAACAGGTCAACCCAAAAATTTCAGACCAAAGCAAGCTCCAGAAGGTAGGAAAGAGAAAGATGTATTAAAAAATTAACTCTGGGTTATCACTCAAATCAGGTTTTGAGGAACTGGGCCCTGGTTGATGAATTGGTTAATTGTTTGATGAACTTGCTTGTTGGTTAGTTGATTTGTTAGCTAATTGACTAATCATCTGGCATCTGCTGACTATTGTCCAGTTTATTCCCTTATTGATTGTTGCATTAGATAAGTGGGTGATTGAACTAGTTGATGCAGGAGCAGATACCGGATTTCAAAAAGGGGGGTGGATATTCACGCTGATTTCAGCGTGAATGCCATTGTAAAAGGTGATAACATCTTCAATCTTTTTGAAGCCAAAATATACACTACAATGCAACTTTGAAGAGAAGAGACAACTCAGCGTATTATCTGGGCTGTAACATCTCCTTTGCACAGACAAAGTTCAAGATGTGTATCCAAAGTTCTTTATAGCATGTCTTTGTCCATTTGCCAGAGTCTTAGTTTTAGCATCTAAGCTCCATTCCTTGTCATTCAGATAGAAGCGCTTGTCATTCGGCGGCTTTCAGATTTCATTTAGTATGATGACAATAAACGTGTACAACCCGAATGTGGTTTCGAGTGTTAAGTGCCTCTCAACTCACTGCATTTTGCACATATTCTTTGCACACAAATAACAGTATTTTGCAGATAATCATTGATTATCTGTAAACTTGTGAATACTTTGCCTGTTTTGTCAACAAAAAATCATATCTTTTTTGTGTTATATTTTGTGGTATTGTAAAAAAGGAGGGTGGAAATCCACCCCCCCCCCCTGTATCCGCCCCTGTTGATGACTGATGATTGGTTCGTTGCTTGATGTTCTATTTGATTAGTTGCCTAGATGGATGTATAAATAATGAGGCAGATGGGTAATTGATAGTTTACTTGGTTGATGGAAGTTGCTTTTTTACAGTAGCTGTTTTTCTGGTGTATTTTTTAGTTTAGTGGTTGGCTAATTTTTTCGCTGATTTATTGGTTGGTTGATTGATTTATTGATTGATTGATTGATTGATTGGGTGAGTGAGTGAGTGAGTGGTTGGTTCACCAACTGGTTGACTGACTGGGCATTGTTTGATTTATTCATTGGTCACTAAGTTGATTAGTTGACTGGTCTTATTCATGGGCGGTGGAACTGGGGGGGCACTGCCTCCCCCTCCCCCCCCCAACTGATAATTTGGTTGGGGGTGCCAGGCCCCTCAAATAATTTTCTGGATAACAACAGCAACTTTTGAATAGGAGTTTCAGATTTTATAATGAACTATTACAATTTCCACTGTGCCCCCCCTTCCCCAATATTTTTAAATTGCTTTTGTCGCCCATGTTATTCTTGTGTTTATACAAAGTTTAAACTTTCAAATTTTAAGAAAGAGAGAGTTTTTGATTGATAAATGGATGATTTAGTTGTTTCATTAAATGACTAATCAGTTGGTTTGGTTTACTAGTTGCATGCTTAGTTAAATTAGCTTGATACCTGGTTGCTTGATTGAGTTATTTGTTCATTAATCAATTAAAGTTGAGTTAAAGGGTTGATTATTTATAACACTGAATGCTCGCATAACTAGTTGGTTGTATAACTTGACATTTGATTGGGTTTTTGATTGGTTTGTTGGTTATTTCAATAGTTGATTGATTGGTTGAGTGGCTGATTCTTTGGCTGATTGATGGGTTATGGTTAGTTATTTGATTGGTTGGTTGGTTGCAATTGGTTAACTTGTTAGTTAGTTATTTCAAAAGTTGATTAAGTGGTTGGTTAATTGACAGATTCTTTGGCTGATTGATGATTCCTGGTTGGTTGGTTGATAGACTGGGTGGTTGAAAATAAGATAATAACAATAATGATAATGATAATGATAATGATAATGATAATGATAATGATAATAATAATAATAATAATAATCATTGTCTTTATTTAAAAATCATAAGTTAAAATTATGTATCTTCCATGAAGGGTTGGTTTTGGTTGGTTGTCTGATTTCAGGGTTCATAAACTTTTTATGTTGCAAGAAAACCAATTGTTTGGGATTGCCAGATGCCAGATTTTCAAAAACAATAATTCTACATTGTGGGCTCCATATGTAGAACATAGAACCAAGGAACGAACTACAAAAGCCAAACAGTATATGATAATTGAATAAAACATATACTTATTGATTCCATTAGAGAAACATACAATTTGGCTACAGAGGATGGCTTTCTCGATCTATACTATATAATTGCATCTAACTGACTACGAAACAAAAAGCAAACCGGTGTAAACATACGTCGATTCCCGTAGTTTCACTTGGTCTTGGTAAAATGTTACGATCCTGCTTACGAATAAAAAGCTTTCAATATCATCCAACAATTGTGTTGAAGCCAGTGTTCAGACGTCCCGCTTATGAAAGACTGGGTACGATTAAATCAGTTCCTCCCCAGTCTTTATCTACTTGTTTGACAAAATGGCGGAAATGAAAGATGGCGACGCTGTGCAGATCTCTGAAGATGAAATTGATATTTACTTCAATTCTGCGATAGCCCTGGCTAGGCAGGCTGGTGAGGTACGAAGTACTTGTAATCACTATATTCCTTGAGTAGTTAAGCAGCCGCTATGACCATCTCAGTTAGTACAATGATGAAGAAGGTTTAGTCAAAAGTAGCAATTTAAATTAAAAATAAAACATTGTAAAATGTGGAAGGTAAGCCCCGGGGCTCACTGGACTTATTTTTGGTCAAAAAGCATTTTTGCTATATTTTTGGCTAAATTTCAGTACTCACCCATACTTCATTATGCATACGAAGCTATTAATCGCTTATGACTAGCTAGCTATTTTTTCTATTACAACACTCCTCAGCAACTCTGATGCTGACCAAGCCATTTAAGCCTCTGGCTTTGGCTTTTCTTTTAAAATTTAATTCTGTAGAGATGAGGACTATAAAAATAGAAAATATCGGAGGTAAATCTCGCTTTACGAGAAAGCAAAATTCTCAAAATCACTGTTAGGGTTAGGAGTAATTATGAGGGTTAGGGTAAGGATTAAATCTTTTAATTCCCGAAATGAAAACGTAGAGTTTGGCGACCATAAACTGCATAAAAATGTGAAGTTTGGCAGTCATTACTGTATGCATAATAAAGTATGGGTGAGTACGGAAATTTTACCATCTAAGTGTTGAACCCCCAACATCTTGGCAGAGTAATTTGACAAGTAAAAGCTACACACTGATGTTGTGTGGCATGTTGTATAGATAAGTTCTTTTGCCCTAATATAACTCAGCCCATCTCCTAAACATTTATTGATGCATAGCGCACTTGCCCATTGGAACAAACTTGGTACTGGGGGAGCTATGTGCATAGCACAGAAGCACAGTCAATGTTAAATTCAAAATTATTTTAACAACTAGGAAACAGTGAATGACAAGAAATGATGGCTCCAGATGCACTGCAAATCCTTGAATAATTGCAGCACTACAAATAAGCACCACACCTCAAACAAGCAAAATTAATAAGCACCAAAGAACCTGACAATGACTCCTTTACACTGATCATAGAATCAGATACTGTGAATGACCCCTGCGAAATTGTAGATAGTGATTGTAAAGAGTACTAGTTTTATGCGGTTTTCGTAGTTAGTTATGATTTAAATAATTGTAGTAGTTTTGGTTAGACATAGTTGAATCTGATTTGCTAGCCTAATATAGTTAATTTCTGAAAGTCAGCATTGTTATTGCCCACATGAACAATAGAGTTCAGTGTGGTTTTCAATCTGCGTGGAACAGCCGTGTACTTGATTTGTGAAAGTTTAACTTAAAGATCAGTGAATTCATCTGCTAGAACTTTTGGTTATTTTAAAAGGAAAGTGGGAAACGATATCTAAGTACACCTTTTAATCGTTTATTAGGTATTCAAAAGTTTACTTAGTCGTTTCTTTTTTATCTTTGAGCCAGGCCATGTGCCATGGTTTTACTTAGTTTCTACATGTGCTTACACTAGAAAGCGTCCTTTGTCTAGAGTTTGTATCAATTGTTAAATTGATATTTCAGTCTATATTTTTCTATATCCTTTGTTATATTTTATAGACAAGTTTATCTAGCGATCTTTGTTATATGATTTAGAAATAGAATTAACTGATTTATTCATAAGAGTTTAATGTAACTGTAAGAGTACACATTCCGTCAGGCCGAAAATATGATTGGAATGCGTGTAGCATGTTTGCAATTTTAAGATTCTTGATTAACTTGGAAATAATGCTTAGTAGTTTATTTGATTTTTCACTTTACTGAATTGTATTTCAGTTTACATTCGTTTACTGCCATTGAATCACTGTCAACTGTCACATTTGGTTTTCCACGATTTTGGGTCAGTTTTCAGTCAGTAAAGTATTTAGCTTGAACACACTCGTCATGGCAAGTTGATTTGTAGTCGTGTGACAATTTTGGTTACACCCAGCAGTCGCTGCAATACATCACAGATGATGATGTTGAAGATGACATTAACATCAAATGACAGTTCTGACTTCTAAACACTTAGTACTGCAGACCCAGAGAATTCAACCACATTTCATCTTTACCTTTGATATTTTTGATGGGACACAATACAATGGCCAATATTCACAAGAACTCTGTGAAATTTTGTAATTATTTCTTACTTTTGCTGCTATGTTTTCATGTTTGAATACTGGTTAAATAACAAGTTTTTGTACATCTCTAGTACATGACTCAAGCTTCATTCTCTTTGGATGTACTTATCTTAAATGAGTGTCGCACCCCAAATAAATGCCACCGGCCATACAGTCTTTGTAATTTAACAACTTTGGAAGCCTTGTTTCTCGCAATGAAAGTATTCTGTGTATTGAACTAAAACTTTTAGTGATTATCCACTGTGTGATACTGTTGAATTTGGACTCCCTTTGTCTCAATGTTGAAGTTTGATTTATGTTAACGAGGCAAATGTCCAGGGAGGGGGGATTACTCCCTTATATTGACTATATGGGGACATGCCACTGGACAGGGGATTGTTTTTGAGCTCCCCGTCCTAAACAGGGTATATAAACCAAGGTATTTCCATCCTAAACAGGGTATCCTTTTATCCTTTGGCTGACTAGATTTGAGATAATGTTGTCCTAAACAGGATAGCTAATTTCTGTACTCTTGGTTCCAGTTCTTGCACTGGCGATAAGAGGTGACAAGTGAGTAAGCCCCAGATTTGAGTGATCTTTGTAACTTTTCAGATGCTAATTGGATAGTAACACGTATCCAATAACTTAAAGTAAACTGTTTATGAAAGTTCTCAAGTGGACAGCTATAATTATTAAAACTGTTGAGATCTTTGTTCCCCCTTGTATAAAAATAAGAAATAGTTTATATTAGTTATTACTTAGTATTACCAAAAATTAGTGTTGTCTAAAACAGGGTTATTAAAAAGAACGGATTGTCCTAAACAGGGTCAGCTATATGTTATGGTCGATTTGTCAATGTCATACTGAAATCAGCCTACAAACCACTTAGGTATGGTATTTAAGAGAAAAAACTTTAAAATTATTATAAAAATGTCTTTACTTTAGGTTGTAAGAGAAGCTTTTTATGAAGAAAAGAAGATTGAAACTAAAGGATGTGGAACTGACTTAGTTACAGAAACAGATCAAAAAGTTGAACAGTTGATTATTGGCTCATTAAAAAAGCAATTTCCTAACCACAGGTATTTGGGTTTTTTTGCATAATTAATATATATTGATCATTTTAAATTGATTAACTAAAAGTATATTACTAACAGTAGTTTATATATTTTGAACTGTCAGTGACTATCTTTATATGCTGCATTAACGAGTAACAGTTCTTTACTATGTCTTTTATTAATTTTCATTTTTTCTAAAATCATCATCAATTTTAATAAATTGGTGGTTAGTTTATTATTATCGAGGTTATTTAGACTTTATTGTTTTCGTCACTGAACCTATTTTTTATTGTCAGACTGCTTTCACAAAAAATTAAATGATTAACTTGATAGCTGTAACAATAAGATAATTTAAAATTAAATAATTTGAAACATGCAAATCTAGATTTTTAAACAAAATGGTCTAATCTAAAGTATATATTAGTTCGGGACCACTTTATATTTACTTCTCATTAATTAAAGTAAATTAAAGTTCACAACTTACCACCAAATCAGTGTAATGTCTTCTGAACCTCATTAAAGTTTTATAGGTGAAGAGTCTGTTGCAGCTGGAGCGAAATGTAACTTGACTAATAACCCAACATGGATCATTGACCCTATTGATGGCACGACAAACTTCATTCACAGGTGCATACTAGATAAGCTTTACTAGCGGCACAATGGCCGAGTAGTTAGCGTGTTTGACTCGTAATCCTAGGATCACAAGTTCGAGCCCCAGTCAGGCCAGTATGTTGTGTTCTTAAGCAAGACACTTTTTACTTGACTTTGTTCCAGTTGACTCAGCTAAATTAATATGTACCAGTTCTACTGGGGGCCAACCTGCGATGAATTAGTGTCCTGTCCAGGGGGAGTCAAAAACTCTCATCCACTTAGCACTACAGAAACCAGAGCGCTGAAATTATGAGCCACTTAGACTCAAAAAAAGATTTAGCTTTTATTTAATAAGTAAAGGTCCATGTAATAACTAAAGAGCCTCCCATTGTTCTGCAGCATTTCACATTCCCCACACCAGAATGATTAAATTTCCATACTGAGAATACATCGACCAGTATACAACATAGTTTTTAAGTAAAAAGCAGTGAAACTCTATTTTAAAGCAGTGCATCTTTTGTGCTATACCAATCAAGCCAATCATAGAACTCCAAAACAATTTAGCCGAAAAAAAAAATTTTTCATTTTCAATGTACCCATGTAGAGTTTTTCTTAAATTTCAAAACAGAAATGTTTCAACTAGGAAGGAATGAGTGAGTGAACTGGAAAGAAATACACCAGCTTACTTGCAAAGATACTGTCCATTTTTAAAGTTTTGCCAACCAAAACAAGAGTTTAATAATATTGCAATTAGCACCTTTCTGCATTCCATTGCCATTGATTTCCCTAGTTCTTAATTCGATCATTACTTAGCATCAGTAGTTCCTTCAGCTCTCAGAGAGTGCTGTTATCAGTGGAAGCCAAAGGTGTGCCCTTTACCCCCTCCCTATGGCAGTGCTCCATTTTACTGGTATTTAAAGCTACAGCTACACTGATCAGAAGAAAGTCAAAATTGGTATACAGCGGCTAGGGATCATACTGGGAATGTCTAGCTCTAAAGGTTTTGCACTAACTGACTGCTGGTGCTGGTTGCCAGGAATAATCATAATGGTTAAACAAGCCAAGCAACTTCAGTGTGCTTGTTTCGCTTATTCTTACCTAAATATACTAAAACTAAGATACATCTGTATGCTCAATAAATATTTTTTCCACTTCTAATAGTTGAGGGGGTCATAACCCAAATAAGCCCTTTGGTTTTTTATGAACCTCCTTGCCTTGTGTTTCTCTCCTTTAATATATATGTATGCATTTAAGTATAGTTCCTTTTTTGTATTTATGTTATATTTATAAAATAATTATCTTTTGTAAACATATATATGTAACACAGGCAAAAAAATAAACTGAAGGCAACCAAGACATTAGGTACAAACTCGAAGAAACTCAGTTAAGACTTTTTATGCTCCCTTTTCTTTATGAAACATTTTTCTGCTTCCTTTTTGTTGTCAAATGCATGAAGAAGTGACTGCAAGCTAAGAAGTTCAACATATTATTACATCAGGTGGCCTCTCTTTGAATTTACGTACAAAAATGTTTGTGACTTTAAATAATTATTACCATCATAAAACCAATTTGAAATTGAACTACAAACTCTCTAAACTTCTTCATTCAGATTACTTTTAATGTTGATGAAGAATTATTGTGAACTTTGTGATTAATTTTTCCTTACTTCTCTGCACCTGCTCTAGGAACCCAGCAGTGGCCATTTGTATTGGTTTATCTATTAACAAGCGGGTAAGCCTAGATATAATGTCAACTGGGTGTTTCAAGTGTCATTTGGCTGAGGTGTTATCCTGTCCTGGGTGGTTTTTGGAATTTATTTACGCGCTCCACGTTTTTTAAATTCCAAGAATTTTGAAAAACTTTCCTTCCCTCCCCCTCCCCCCAAAAAG
>JAOBRD020959691.1:0-12146 GCA_027575215.2 Hydrozoanthus sils
CAGGACACTAATCTATCGCAGGTTAGCTCCCAGCAGAACTGGTACTCACTTATACAGCTGAGTCGACTGGAACAAAGACGGGTAAAATGTCCTGTTCACAAAACAGTGGTCTGGCCGGAGCTCCAACTCGCGACCTCAGGATTACGAGTCGAACACGCTAACCGCTCGGCCACTGCGCCGCCGACATTTGAAGTACTGGCTCATCCTTTCTAAACCTGTTCATCTGCCAACAACAACATCTCCTGTAGTTCGCTGAATGTACCCTTAATGGGAATTGTGACTACTTAAACACATCTTTATTGGTCTTGTACTATAGTTTTAGTAACAATACCGACTCAACAAAGTGAAAATTTTTTGTATGGCAAACAAAGTAGTTAGTTCGTTTTTCTACACTGCCTGATCTTCTTATATGTTAAACTACTCTTCTATAATACACCACCCGTATGATATACATTCGTTAACAATATAATATTCATTTATACTTCTATGTAGGTAACTTAAGTTAAGTCTTCCACATACTATATCTAACATAAACAAATCAAACAACTGTTATTTTTATCGCTCCATGTAAGCGTTTCCAGCATCCAGCATCCAGCATCCTACAGATCCAGATCATCCGAGCGACTGAGATCCGAAATCCAAAGGGGGCATCCGGCATCCACAACATGGAATGCATCCAGCATCCACGAAATCTAGGATATAGGGTATCAGGCATCCCGAGGGTAGGGATCCGGCATCCAAAGGCGAAGACTTTTGTTTGTTGTACCCGGCACCCACAACAAGGAATACATCCACCATCCATGGAATCTACAGTCTAGGGCATCCGGCATCCAGAGAGTAGGGGTCCGACATCGAAAGGCAAAAACCTTTGTTTGTTGTACCCGGCATCTACAACAAGGAATGCAAATAGCACCCACGGAATCTACGATCTTAGGATCCGGCATCCAGAGGGTAGGGATCCGGTATCCAGAGGGTAGGGATCCGGCATCCAGAGGGTAGGGATCCGGCATCCAGAGGGTAGGGATCCGGCATCCAGAGGGTAGGGATCCGGCATCCAGAGGATAGGGATCCGGCATACACTAGTGCTCTGGATGTGGTTACATGGGGCGAGTTTATATTTGTGGAAATCGCTTTCTATTCAATCTTTTTAACCATGTATTTTTGTAACTAACTTAAAATTACTGCAGGTGTATCCATGAAGCACAAAACCCTACTCACCCCATCACCAGCGAAGCAATAGCACAGCTCACCACCAGAGCGTCAATACAGTTCCACGCATCACGGAAGTAAGAGCCTTTGTGTAGAATGGCGCCGTAGTCTATGAGCTGAAAAAACAGACAGACTATATTCAGTAATTCTTCAGCAACACACTGAAAGCTTCTATACTTGGTAAACAAAAGGCAACTTAAGGCGATAATTGAATTACACTGCAACAAAGACATGACGCGCGGGATTCCAGAAAATGCAATTTTGAGAGCGTCGAAAGGAAACTTAACCGCCAATCAAGAAATGAAGAAGCTGTACCAACTGATGACAACAAAGCACAAAACTATTTCAACAACAAACCCACCTTGACCATCACTTCAAAGGCAAACATTGTTGTAAATACGTAGTCAAAGTACATCAAAACCTGTAAGTGGAGACAGCAAATGTTTTCATTGGTTTCAGCGACAAGAATTGTTAGATTTTACCATCACCAAAATAAGCGAAAAGATCTCAATACAGATCCAAACTGACTGCGTCACAGTCTTGTTTTTGATGATACAGAAAAACTATTTTAATTAACCGAAAGTTGGTGACAGTCAGTTGCTGGAGTGAAGACGCCCCGGAAGTTCAACATGTTCACCTAAAGATACCCACACATGCAGGGGAGCAAAATACAAGCTAAACCTCTTAAGGTGTTATTAAGCGAAAACGATTACATCTGATTTCCTCCCATTTTCAATACTTCTCAAGTCTTGACCATTCATCTCAAAACGCAAAGATAACCATCAAAACCGACAAAATAAACTAAAGTAACTACAGTGTCCAGTGGAGAATGTTCTACAGAACATTTGAGAGATGTTGTACTCAATGATGCTGTACTCTCCACACCAGAAGCACGTCAATTTGTTCTTCCAGAACACTCTGTAATAACATGCAAACTTGCAGCTTTATTGGGCACAGTGGCTCTGATGAATCTCTCAAGCGTAAAGGTACGGCTAAACGGTGCAGTAACTGAAAACCTTCATGTAGCACACGGTGAATTCGTTGCTTGCAATGTTGCAGGAATAGGATCGGTTTCTACTTCGCGCACGTTTCGTGCAATAATAGGCTACGCGGTGAAATTCTTCCATTGCGCGCAACGTTGCATGCAATGAGGAACAGAAACTAATTTTGAAGCTCGTAACATTAAAACCAGATGGAGTCATTTGTCCGATTATCTAAACATGTTTCATTTCGACCAACCATTTTAATTCTCCGCTTATGTTTACATTTCTATATAAATCCCGCGTTTTAGAGTTTCTAAGGTTTGCTCCGACGAAGGGCTAACGCCCAAAACTGACGACAGCCATTTTAAAATTTTCTTCGGCGAAGAAGAAAAATATAAACTTTTAAGTTAATCATAAGTTTAGTTACAATAAAAAAAATCAATTAATTAATCAATTAATTAATTAATTAATTAATTCAGAAATGTACCCAGCAGCAAATTCAAGAATCAAAGACAGTTTTCCAAGGGTGCCCATATTTAATCAAACAGAGATTTAAACACTACCTAGAATTTGCTAAACCTCAAAACAAGGTACAGTGTGGAGCACTACAAATAATAAGGAATTATCTTGCACGCGGTTAATTTATATTTTACAGGATCTGGGACCCACCTGATTACGTGTAGACTTTTCCACGACAGGATCCTCGCAGGCAAGCAGCCCACTGCTAATAAGGATGATAACTAGGATGAAATTGTCAAAGTGTCTCAAGTTGACGACCCAATGACACGCCTTGCGAACCCTGAGTATAACAGAAACAAAAGCTTTCATTTGTTTTGTGCTAACGTCGCAGTAGAAACAGACGCCTAATCATCAGTATTTATGTTTCAGTCTCGCTCCCACGGCTTGTCTCTCAGGAAAGGGCGGAGAAAAGCCCTGGTAACGAGGTTGAGTCTTGTTTCTACTCACGGGTTTCCTGGCGGGAACGCAAAAAGGGTCCAAGTGTCAATGATTGGCACAGGCTCTCCAGGCTTACGTTGGGGAGCTATTCTGTCAGGGTTCTTTAGAGTCTTCACAAATGTTTGCCCTGTCAGCGCACCCTCTGTAATCGAAAATGTACAGATCAAGACAATGACTAAATAATGCGCCGTACCTAAGCAGGAGTTGCAGCTTTATAGTAAGAGAGAGGATGAAGAACTGACAAAAATTGATTTTAGTTAAAGTGCTACTAAACGAATCTGGTTGACATTTTGGGAGGGTTCTATGGAACGAAAATATGAGTTTTCCAAAAAACAAAAATCTTGAATCGGATAAAACGCGATGTCTTTATAGAAGTTTAAAAATCACTAAATTGGCCGCCTAATTAATTCACTTCTTGCGCTGGTCGAAACCTTAGACTGCAGGCGCACGGCGGGAAATTTTGAAAACGCCAGTCGCATTTCACGCCGAACTCAGACCAGTTGTGCAAAGTTTCAGGGTCATTGATTTGGTATTTCAACAAATAAATGTTGTTTAGTAATCTTTACACTTGTGAGCCCCTCCTATGATGTCATAACTTTGGTAGTTTGCATATTTGAATAACCTTTTGAAATATCTCGGCAACCAAAGGAGTTATTTTAATGAAATACACTACATTTGTTTTTGAAAAGCCTTTCTAACAGACTAAATTCAATGACTCCGAAAATTGCACTTTAATAGGTAAACAGCAGCGAAGGATGGAAAACAATATGTTTGAGAAATAAGAAATGTTAAGAACCGTACTAGATGTGCATTAGGAGTGTATGATATTAAACCATTTATACGGTAAACAGAAATTTAGTAATTCAGTCCAAACAAAAAGGTTTTAGGTCTGTCACAGGTCTTTGGAAGTCAAACATTCCCTGGTAAGAATAAGATAACCGAAATAAAGGTTTCCGTACCGAAGTGATTGTTTTAAACTATTTGCCATTAAACAACCATGTGGATTCTGTAGTGTATTTAGTAATTGATTTTGGCCTCCTGTAGAATTCCTTTTAGGCCCTACTCTTTGTTATGTCGTTTGCTGCCACACAAATGACGGCCATTAAATAGTGTTAAGTCTTTTGACGCCACCCACGGTGTAATTGTTTTTTACCGTGCCATCCGACCATACAGATTCGACCACAGCTTAAACGTATTTCTTGTAAATTGTAAGGGTAATATTTACAGAAATACTACACACCTCCTTCCGGCTCCGAGTCAAACTCGTCGTCAGGAGCAATGTCTTCGTTTCGCATCTGCAACCAAAGATGGTTCATTAAGGAGACTTCACTCGACAAAAAGACTAAACATCTTACAAACTTCGGTAAAAATAATTCCCTGCAGTCTATGAAACTAGTTTGAGTTCGCTCAAACATACCTTTCTAGCGTCTCCATTTGTTCTGGTAAATAAAAAGACACCAATGTTAAAAAAATAATATCTAGTTTTATAACATTGTCTAATTACAAGCAAGCAAAATTCATTAGTGGTTGAAAGAAAGCACTAACAATATGTCTAATACAAAAAACACATTGTTTCTTTTCAAAAACAAATTTAGCCAAAGTAAATATATAACAAACGATTTTCTTGCAAACATCCTAAACATGTGCTAGACTGGCTGCAGCTTAGGCAGGCGGGCTATGACCAGAATTCACCATATATGGAAGAACTTTTTGTTATTCTTGAGCTCAGTCTATAGAGTATCATCTCAAATATTCACTTCAGTAATGACTATCGAAACTAGCTTAGAATCTTAAAATCAATAATGGATTAAATGGTCATTTTAAAGATAGTTTGATCTTTCTTCAAGTGAACATTTTTTTGTCTATTTTAGAGCATTCATTGCCACTTTAAACTCTATTTCTAACCTTGGATGTCAAAGTTTTGTTTCATCCTGTGATTTCTACACCACACACGCCTTTTTTTATAAGAACAAACTTTATAAGAACACCCATGCTGAAGAACAAGCTAAGAATAATCACCAGGCTGAAATTTTGATTAGATAACTTTAACAACTTGAAATAACCCTTGTGCAGATTGACGTGTGATTAAAAACCTTACGCGTCCACTTTCTATGAAGAGTTCTCTACTGCCGCGTACCGCGATAAGAAATAACAAACACGAATCTTTTATCGCCTTTTTATTGTTCCAGGCAACTAATTCACTGTTTAAATATATCAAGAATTAAGAACAATTTTTAAAAGAACATTTTGGGGCTTAAATCGCCGAAAAATTTAAGAACAGCCAAGTTTCGGCCAAAAGTTACTTGTTCTTATAAGAAAAAGGCGTTTAATGACTCACTAACCTGCTACTCAGAGTCTCTTAAGAGTTAACCCGCTTAAGACTTCCAATGATTTAGTTCCTTTAGATTTTAATCTTAGCACAACAGCCCGTCTGATCCCAGTTATCTTGTTGTTATGTTTACATAGTCTTAACTAGGATAACTAAAGTGATGTAAAATTTAAGGTGAGGCATATGCTTATATGTGTAATCGAACCTCCACAAGTGTTTATGTCATATAAGACTATTTCCAGGTTAACTTTGTTTTCAGCCAATTTGGAGATTGTAAAAGAGTCAGTAGTTATGGCTTCTCCACAGCTAGCAGTACTTTTACTTTTACAATATTTTGGTATAATACTTATTATGTTTTTAAAATCCTTATATTAATTATCAATGATATAAGGTCTTATTTCCCATGAAGATGTTTTATCTTTGTTTTTCCAGTTTTAAATTTTAGAATTTTGTTCGGTTTAAAGTTTGCATGTCAACTTTGACACTTTTTTAGATGTCAAACACGTTTTCCGCTGAAATGGTTAGACAAACAAAGACGAGTAAAAAGGAATAGAACTGAAATCAAACGTAAACGAACAAAAGAATTCCCACACAAAAACAATGAAACGACTCCAAAATTCACAAAGAAACAAAAAATGCGCAAAGGAGTACTCTCTAGTTAACAAAAGTACAATATACAAACATAATAAGATTAATATGGAGTTAAAATCCCATTACACTCCTTCACTCAATAGATGGTTAAACCAACACCTTAACAGCAAACTAAAGTAAAACGGTTAAAAATTAAAAGCAACAGAAACACGAACAAAAGAAATTAAACCATTAGAATATTAATAAACACAATAAGCTCAAGAAAAACAAAAAGAAATGAATGAAAAAAACATAAGACAACGAACGGAAAAATGCTTTTCAAATTGCGTGTAAACGTCACGAAAATCAATGTTTGTAATCTCAAAGTGCCAGATTTAAACTTTTTTAAAAACATCTCCTGGTCATAGCTTCCTCAAGCAATACCACTTGTGCTCATATCGCTTGATGAAACCATGTTACCGACCCCTCGTGGTCAGAAGGAGTAGGGGAATACTTTGATGATTCTTGGAACTGATCTCTGATCTCTCGTCTTCTCTCCTCTCGGGCCTCCTCTTCTTCGGCCTCGTCGGCACTCAATTGCTGGGCGTTGGCCAAGTTGTCCACAGCGATAGCCAAGAAAACATTCAGTAACACGTCTAGCAGGTGTTAAGTAGCTAACATTTGTGGTCTAGAATTTACAAGTCGACCATTGTCATAGTCTTTTATACTATACAGGCTGAAGGTCCAGCAGGTTTACTATACAATTATAGAACTGCGAGGGCCTACGGTTTAACGTCCTTATCCGAGAAGACGCGAAAGTCAAACCGAGTGCAGATGTTAAAACGAAGTCTACACCTTCTCCTTAGTTATTTTAAGACAGTGAATGAAGGTCCGGCACCGGGAATTGAACCTGGGCCCCCTGCACGATAAACTACTGCTTATCAACTGAGCTGACCAGACGGCAGTACGTACACTTTTGGACTGAAAAAGGTTTTGTTTCTGGAAAACGCCCGAAAATGTCAATCATGAGTCAAGACTTTATAAAAAGGTAAAGTCAACCAGCCGTGTTCGCTGGACGTGTTATGCGTGTCACCTCGATCAGATTGGTATATCTTAGCAAGTGATTCTAGTTTTACAAAGCTTTTAAGCAATCACCGTACCTAAAATAAAAGTTTTTACAATCTGATATTATTATGTTACTAGGAATTATATTGTCAGGGAAAGGGTCAGGGGGATGTCTGTCATGCGCAGTCCAGTTGTCTTACTGCTGCACCAGAGCGAGACAATTTTTAGTGTGAACGAAGCCATAGATCTGCACGAAAGCTTACAGAAAAACTTACCAAATTTCCAAGACAAAGCTTAAGACATCGACCTTAACATTTCCGTTTCCTAGGTTACAATATCAGAGGCTCGAACAAGCAAGGCTAGATTGCAAAACAAATGTTGAAGACGAACTAATTTGCAGTGTAAGAGGATACAGTTTCCAAGGACAACCAGTAACACAAAGTAGAGTGACCAGATGAGAGCCAACGGAGATTCTGGCCACTTTTGCGACATAACACCATCGTACATAACTGCATTCCAGTCCTCTCCTGTCAGGATCTAATACAGTAATAATATAGTGAGAAAGAGAGGCCGTCTATTTGTGTTATAAACACCGGCGGAATATTTGTCTAGATTTAACTTGGCGATCCATTTATAAAGCTTAAGCTATTTATTAGTGTGATGTTCTTGTAGACAAAAAGAAGGATTCTGCGTTTGTTTGAACATGTGTCTAAAGTCGCTTTCCATTTGACCGGTCCGACCGGCCAGTTCTTAAATGGAACGCACAAACAAGTTCTCAGAACTGGTTCTGGCCAGAATGCCCTTGCTAGCACGTGGAACAGCTCCGTTCATTTCTCCCGCTCCGGTCGGCTAAAGCGCGGGAATTTGGAGAGTTGTGGCGGGGACAATGTACACGCGCGCCTTCTCAGTTTTTGCTGCGTGCTAGTAGGATTTGGAAAATGTCTCAACTTAACATCTTGTTTCTGATTGGCCCTGGACTGTCCCTTTAAACCGGCCAGAACCAGTTCTCTTCAAACCGGACTAGTCAAATTGAAAGCGACTTTAGATTCACGTCTAAATTATATATAAACTGTTTAACTATTCGTCATTCTATCTTTTTCTAGAATACATTCGGTATACGCATCTTACTGGAGTGGTTGACCTGAGGTAACCAAATAACCGGCGGACAGGATAAAAAAGGGGGTAGTTTGTAACACTGAAAGATTTTACACAGTGCTTGTTTCAAAATCGTTTTAAGCACTTTACAACGTTATCGAATCCTCTGGCATCACTCACCTGAAACACAGCTAGAACTGCATTCCAGAAGTTGTCAAAGTTTGTTCGAGGTTTTTCGTCTCTAATATCTCCAAATCTAAAAATAAATAAACGACATGAAAACAATCAACAATGAATTGCAACATGTTCAACCTCAAAACTGAGTAAAGCAATTTTACTAGCTTACTACTGCCATTTACGTACAGTTCTCGACTTGAGAAGGAAGAGAGCTTAGGCCATATACCCGTTTCTCTTGCACTCTACTCAAGAACTGTACGTAAGTGTTTAGTTTATGGTCTTTACTACTCTTGGAAAATCCGAGGGCCTACGGTTTAACATCCTTATCCGAGAAGATACAAAGGTCTAGCCGTTTGCAGATATTGAAGCAAAGGCAGCACCTTCTCCTCAGTAACTGAGTGAAGGTCCAGCACCGGGAATCGAACCCAGGCCTCCCGCATGACAGACTGGCGCCTTACTAACTGGAGCTAACCAGGCGGCGGTCTCGTAAAAGGTAGTACCACTTTCTCATTTTTTGAGAACTTAATTCCAGTTTTAGCAAATCTTAAAATCTTAGAACCGAGAGTTCTAATGGATCAATACTAAAACAAATTCAAAATATCAGGTATTCTAGCGAGTTGGGATGATCATTTCATCAAGAATTATCCTAGTGTCATGAAATCAAAACCTTAAGTTTTGCCAAACTAGTACAAGATCGTGATTCATAACAAAGAAATCATGTACAGGAATCTTGCTTTGCCAAGCTGGCCTGAGTGTTGTCTCAATAGCTATGGTGATCAAGTTAAAGGCTAGGATTTTAGTATACCTCTGGCTCTAGCCTGTTCTTCTGCTTTTTTGACATCAGAAAAGAAAAGTCTGTCACTCGTCAATACTTACGCTCCTCCAAAGATTTGCATGCCAAGCAAAGCGAAGATGACAATGAAGAGAAACAGCAGGAACAACAGACTAAGAATGGAGCGAACGCTACTAAGCAGTGACGTCACCAGGTTCCTAAGCGATGACCAGTACCTACAAACGTAACGAGTCGGCGGTAAGTACACTATAGACTCGAGTCTCACTGTTCTTTTTACTTTTGTATTATTGACATTTTTTTAAATTTTTTTCCTTGTTGGTAAGATAAACAAGCTAACAAGATAACAAGGTGAGGGTAAATAAACTGTAAGCTCGAGCGTCGCCTCGCACTATTTTTTACTATTTGTATTTTGTTCTGTTTTTTAATTTTTTTTGTCATTTTTTCTCTTTATTAGTAAAACATCCATATTGATAACTTAGTAACCAATTTAACCCTTTCAGTCCCTCCCAGTTGTATTGGTAAATTCTTCCAACTAGAGCCCATACTTTGAAAGTTTGAAATATTTTACTTTTCATCTTGTTTGATCAATTCTCATTTTCTCAATACCAAACTTCTTGTTTTGTATGTGTTATCTAAGGAGAAGTTAGATAATGATGAGTGGCTGAAATGGTTGAGCAAAAATTGAAACCATTCTCAATGACAGACACTGACAACTGATGTCACATTTTTACCATGCCATTGACCGAAGACGAAAACTACGAGCCAGTGGACCCTTCCAAAAAAATGGTGGCTAAACATTTTACCACAATACATTGCGAACCTTACATAGCTAAAAGAAACTCAGAGAAGGTAACAGTTGGTAATTAAAACCTCTGTTTGTGTCATATTTGAAGTTTACACACTCTCAATGTGCGTTTTTATGGGCAATTTTAGACGTTTACATGCTAGAAATTATGGGTAAATGTACAAGCTGTCACCATTTGCGTAATCGTGGATTGCTGTTTCTGTTTATATGAATCTTTGTTTAGCGCCAATGTAGTATTTACTATTTTTTCTTTCTTTTGCTTGTTCTTCTGTTTTTGTACCAAAATAACTTAGTTCAATTTATTCAGTCACTGGCTATCTGACTCGTTTAACCCCATTTGTTATATTTCAGGTAGTCAGCACCCATGATCCCACTTAAACTTAACTTTTTTAAAAAAACTACAAGCAATAAAGAAATTCTGGGTGAATATAACTTTGGTTGTTATTTTTGTTGTTGTTGTTGTTGTTGAGCTACATGGTAGAAAGTTGCAACCCTGTAACATATCACGATAGCATACCCACCTCGTGAACTTAAACAGTCTCAAAAGTCGCAGGGCTCTGAGAACGGAAATTCCCAGGTTGACTTGTTGTATTGTAGAAAGGACAATTTCAATTATACCACAGCATACGACCTAAAAGAGACGACTTCTGTTAAACTAAACTAAAATCTATGAAGTAAGTTTTCTTCATCATGTCTTCGACATATTGTCGAAATTAATGTCGACGAAACTATTTCAAAGTTCTACATGCTATAAAGAATGCGTCCAATATGCTTTATCCGACTTTCGAAGAAGGAAAAATGTTTTTACAACATCTCGTTCAAACGTCTGGTCAAATAACAGAAGTCTCCACCTGGGCCGGTCGAATTCAATTTGTCGTCTAAATCGGACAGCACTTTATGCCGACTAATCGACGATTTTAATGTTAATTAAATTTGTCTGAATTAAACTTGAGGTATGAACTAGGCCTAAGTTTCCTATAAGTCCTAAAGAATAAGTAATAATAATAATAATAATAATAATAATAATAACAATAATAATACATGGCCTTTCTGTATTGGTTCATATAACATGCATGCTCAAAAATCCTAAAGAAATACCTGCATGTACAGGATTGAGGATAATACATCTACTGTGTTTGCTTTCGGGACGGAAGAGTTTAGTAGCAGCGACTCTTTCTTTATTTCTGGTTAATCTATTTAATTTTGTTAGAGAAAAATAGATTTGATAGAGTTTCCAACTTACCACACTGTCAAATGTGTTAAACTGGGACTTGAAATACAACTGTGGCCCCAAGCCATATAATTTAAGCACCATTTCGGTAAAGAAAAATGTTATAAACACCAGCTCTGCATAATCTGGAACGCAAACATTACGAAAACGGTTGAAAGCCATTTCACAACAATCCCTCAAGAATTGACCCCTAGCTTGAGAGTCAATGCTTAAACCGTTCAGTTTTTTTATTTTGAAGACGTTTGAGCAACCTTTTGAGGTTTTCTGCAACTCTAAACAAACCCACAAGGCTCGAAGGCAGAACATTGGCACGTGTATGTCGAAAGGGAAGCATATTTAAAGTGTTGTAACGTCTCAACTTTGAGGGATAAATGATATAATGAAGAAAACACTCTTAACGTACCTTGGAAATCTGTTAGCCATTGTGGTTGTCTGTAGTGTTGACACGCCACTATAATTGTATTGAGAAATACACAAACAATAACCGCCCAGTAAAAAGCTTGGTGCTTGACAATTTGCCTTATACGGATTCTCCACCGTTTGTTTCGTCGTACGACCCGCTGCCAAAAGCCTTGCCTATATAACAGTAACAAACGAAACAACAAAAAATGTTATTAACAATATGTTTTGTTGGGAACAACCAACTGTCTCAATGGAACCAACTCCATAGATTAGGGTGCAAAACTACAAGCCTAATTCTAAAAAAGGCCCCTGTCGTTACTACTTATACTCCAAAAAAAACAAATCTTAAAGTCCCTATCAAGCTTATATTTTTAAGTTCCAGATGAAAAGTAGAACCCTTTAATAATAGTGATTTTCGAAAATAAAACCTTTTCTCGCCGTTCCTGTTACATCTTTTAGACTTGAAGTGTGCAATGATGACGTAGCAGGAGGCATATGACGTAGCACGAGGCATGAAGCAGAGACAATCT
>JAOBRD020959799.1:0-12145 GCA_027575215.2 Hydrozoanthus sils
TGAAAGCACAGTATAATTCCATTTAGGAACTATATGGACAGTGTTTGAATTGAGAAATTGTTTTGTATGAAATGCGCGATAAGCATCCATGTATGTATATTTACCTGTGAACTTGATGCTGTACTTTTTTACTATCTACAACAAAAATACAACTGTTGCCAAAAACACAGGCCAGGGTCTCGTAGTACTTGTGCAACACATCATCTAGCTGCTCAATAATTTTTCGGGAGTTGACACAAAACAAAAGCTAGACACAAAAGAACTTAGACGCCCCTCGCTGTTTTCAAGTTCTTCAATTTTCGACTCTAGCTCGTTGATTTTTGACTGAAGATTTTTCGTTTCGCTGGAGCGAGGAATCGACTTTAAGGTATCAGAATGGTTTTATGACGCCAAAACTTCGAATTTTTTTATATTGACCAAACGTATTCTGTAGAGATTTATCTAAATACCTGTGAAAACACGTTCGAAAAAAGATCTTTGGTTTTCAAGTTATTGGGAATAATAAATTTTGCCTTGAAATTGCAATGTTTACTTTCGTTTCCGGAGTTCTTGAAACCTGCTGATATGGTGATGACAACTTCCTTTCACACATACGCCACGGATTGAAGTGTGACACGTGACATGTGTTATAGCGCATCCAGCCCTGAAGCCGTGGAGGGTCTCTCCATAATCAAGATTGATTTCCTTCAGGTACCCTTTGAACCTGGCTTCGGTAGCGGAGGAAGACGTAGGGGCACCCACGTGTGCTTCGCCACAATCTCCGCCCAGCGTGTCTGAGGTTGATGTAGTTCTACCGCGACAAAGCAATAAGGATAACGGAATTATTATTCCTCCACACCTCCTATTCTTTTCCATTGTTCCACTACGCGTTATCTCACGTAGAAATCGATCATAAACTGCCGTCCCTCCTCTAACCGACACGAGGTCTCCTTTAGACGTCACCTTATCTTTATCTCATTCACAACATAATCCACAACATGTAACGCAAAATCAAAAACATGATTCCTTTCGCATGACCAAATTACTATCTAATGAAAAACAAAAAAAAGAAGAAGGAATGGCAAAAAGGGAAAACCCCGTGCAGGTCCGCGGAGAAAAGACAGTTCCGACTTGGTGTATAACCAAGAGGCTTTAAAGTGAAGCCTGTTTTCAAAACTGTCTTCTCTCCGTGACCAGGTGGTAGACACATGATAACTTATACTGCCGTGACATCATCACTCAAGTTTTATATTTCCAGTGAGGTCGTACACAGTAATCACGTTGGTGCCACTGCACACTTTTAAGATTGCTGCTACTACAATCTTTTGAATTGAGGCAACTTAACTTCTGTAAAGTGGTACCACAGCACCCTTCGTGGGTGCCCAGGGCTGCACCCCTTTGCATTGGTGCCCCTGCACCCCTTTGGGATCGGCACCCCAGCACCCCTTTTCGATTGGTGCCCCTACAACCCTTTTGGATCGACGCCCCTGCACCCCGATTGGTCCGGCGCTCTGCATGTACCCCTTTTGGATCAACGCCCCTGCAACCCTTTTGCATTATCACCCCTGCACCCCTTTGCATCAGCGCCACTGCACCCCTTTTGCATCGGCACCACTGCACCACTTTTGCATCGGCGCCCCTGAACCCTTTTGAATCGATGCCACTGCACCCCTTTTATTTCGGGTCACTGCACCCCTTTGATTTGGTGCCACTGCACCCCTTTGAAGTGACCCATGCAAATTAACTGTACAATTTTTAGTCCCACTGCACCTAGCCACCTTTTAAGGGGAATATTTAGTTCTCATAATGTATGCTGACATGTGGCCACTGCACACGATAAAAGTTGAAAAAAATACAAACTGCGCAGATGGTACAATGGGGAATGTAGACAAATAACGTGGTCAAATATTCTAGTGCTAAAATGTAAAATATACCCACATGGGTACATATGAGAAAACGAATTTACGCAAACAATACCAAACACGAAACATCGGATTAGAGCGCGTGAAAAAAGCTTTCCCAAGGGTTAAAATAAGCCAACAATAATTATTTATAAAATTAGCCAGCGGTAAAAATAACATGGCCCCTAGCCTAAGCGTTTGACGCAGTACTAGCTACAGCGACTAAGAAAAAATAACAGCCTGAAAAGCCATAACCCTCCTTAGGCCAAAATTATCGAACTGTGCAAATGGTAATATATCCTCCCACGCAGGTACATGCAAAATGGAAACTATCCACGAACAAACCCAAACATAAATAAAACAAGAAAGCGGCGGTAAAAGGATAAATAAGACCCGGAACCCACGTGTTTGACACGTTTACAAACCACAACAAGGGATAGTTCACGGCCAGCCCAATTCTACAAAGAAAACGATAGAAACTGTGAATACCAAACGCAGAAATAGCAATAATTATACCTCGAATTCCCCTTCGCCGGCTTGCGGCGGTTGAGAGTTCGGTTGCTGGGGAAGTTGTTGAATTTGTTGGCCTTACACGGCCGGGTATTGCACCCCTGTCTCAGGTTGGGCAATTCCTTCCTCGCTGCTGTCTTTGGAGCAACTGATAATTATTTATAACTAAAGATCTTACATGCTCATAACTTATGCAGTGTGACTAGTAGTGTTCGTGACATGGAGGAGTAGGTCTCAGCCCCTCTCAGCCGGATAAATTATTCATTTGTGAAAGCAAAAAAGATATACCCGTTTTGCCGTACGCTTGAACATTGCTCGTTCTTTAAAGATGGCTGAAGGAGGAAGAGATGATTTATTCACTAGCATACAGAAAGAACTTGAATGTGGTATATGTATGAAGGAAATTACAGACGCAAAAATGCTCAAGTGCCTTCATACCTTCTGCCAAGCATGCCTCGAGAAGCTCAACAAACAAGACTCTATTTTGTGTCCGATATGTCGCAACACCACTGATGTTCAAGGGCAAGGGGTTGACGGTTTGTCCTCGAACTTCTTTTTCAACCGAATAACTGAACTAGTTAAAGCTCAGCACGGATCCTCGACATCTGGAGTTTCAATCTGTGGCAACTGCGACGCCAAAAGGGCTGTTAAGTTATATTGCTTCGATTGCAAGCACTTCATGTGTGAACCGTGTACAGATATTCACAACCAAATGAAGCTTATTACACATGGGCATCACGTTGTAGAGCTTGACAAGTTTAGTCATGAGGATTGCAAGAACTTTGTTGGCAGGCAAACTAAATGCAAGAAGCACATCAAAGAAGAGTTGCGGTTTTACTGCGAAGACTGCCGTGAATGTATTTGTAGAGACTGCACGGTTGTTGAACATCGTAACCATAACTGTTTGCATATGGAAGACGTCGTGGGGCGTGAAACAGAAGCACTAAAAACAAAGATGGCTCGAGTTGAAGAGAATTTCAAACTTATTGAGCTTCGCTGTAAACTTTTGGATGAGCGATCTTCTGCGCTGAAGAAAGAAACCGAAAAAGCGAAAAGTGATCTAAAAGAAACTTGTGACTTACTAGTGAAGCACATCAATAAACATTTGAAAGAGGAAACAAATCGCATTGATGCGAAAACCGAAGGAAAGATTCTTGAATTATCCACACAAAAAGGAGCGCTTTTGGCCAAACAAACAGAGTTGAAGGATTCCCTTTTACTCAATGAAAAGGTTCTCAACAGAGCTTGCTCGTCTGAAATAATAGAACTTAAACAGGTCTTAAACGAGAGAATTGATGACCTCGAAAATTCAATTGTGAAACAGGTTCAGTCAAGCATCAAATCCTTACATATCAAGTATGTAACTACAATCGGTACGAGTCCTGACATTGGTAATGTAAACCTACAAGTTACAGATCCTTTGTTGGCCAAAGCAAAAGGCCGTGGGTTATACTCGGCAGAAGAAGGAAAAGAAAACGTGTTTTATGTTTCTATCATGGGCTCTGATGGAAAACAACAAGACAACTCGCAAGATTGCGTTACAGTACACATAGTATCGCTTTCCGATAACTCTAAAACCTCGGCAAAGGTTAGCTGTCTGGAAAATGGAGAGTACACGGTTTCCTACATTGCAGGTTGTAGTGGAAAATATGCAGTGCATGTCCTGGCAGATGATCAAGAGATCAAAGGCAGTCCCTTTGAGCTAATAGTGAAGAATAAGCAAGTCGATAGCCCACAAAGTATACGTAAGTCATATATATAAATACAGATACCTGTCTCGACATATCTAATGCATCAGCATGAAAAGGGTTTTCTATCGTTTTGCAAAATCTAGCCAGTAGAATGTTGTTGCGCGTACAACATTTAAAATCCCCATACGACTCAACGCTGGAGGTTCTGAAATCCCATTACGTAATTATATGGACTAAACTGCAAAAAGTTTTGCAATTCAAATTTGCTAATAAAGAATTAAGACTTTCAAGACTTAACTATAATAACTTTTAATTCGCAAATGAAAAGCTTTAAAAAAGTGGTGGTGAATTTTTTTGAGGTGAAGTGCGTTATAACTGTCATTAGCTCAACTTTTCATAACCGTGTATAGTTTACAAATATATCGTTCTATTTATTTTGAAGAGAGATTCTAATTAATTTCAACCTGATTCTCAGTAATCCGGCTAAAGTAAAATCCTTCTCGAATCTCAGTAACCAGATAGGTTTGTTAGTTGTTATAGCTAGACCCATTTCCTGTTAATTGGCTTTATATGCATGTCGATAAGAGCGGCGGTAAGTCCTTTTTAGTGAGAGAGGGGGGAAGAACCATGTATGTATGTTGTAAACTGCATACTTTTTTCCCAAAACCTACAAAAAGAAAATTGCCCTTATTTGATTATAACTAAATTTTTTTACATAACATTAGGGAAAAAACTGAGATCTACTTTTAAAATAAACTAAAAACTACGAAAAAAACCAAAAAATAGAAAAACTGTCAATCAAAATCATGTTACCATGGCAACTCACAACTACTTGTGTCCAAATTCCTAATACCAATACATTGCCAAGTAAATTTTAGGAAATTCCGAACTTCATGAGTTTCAAACTTAGAGTGGCACGAAAAGCTCCCCCCCCCCCTCCCTCACCAGTCTGAAGTCTGAATAGGGTTTAAGAGAAATTTGTATTTAATTGTTTGGTGAAAAGTTGGATTATTTTCATATTAAAGTTTGTTCAAGGCGCCGGCGATTAAGTGCAATAACTAAATTTAATCAACCCCAAAAGTGGATAGATTTGGTCTTGCCATTGGAAGTCTTAAAAGTTTGGACGTCTCGAGCGTTTTAAATTTCTTTGTCAGAGCAAATTTATTTGCTTCTGGTGAACTTATAGTTTTAAAGCAGTGCTACCCTGAGGCGTCTGTACACGTTTTTCTCTGTTTTACAGTTTTGGTAATGCCGTTTAGTTTTTCAACGGCGCGGTTCTACGAGCTCTCCTTATATCTTAATTATCTTTTTTTTTTGGATAGTATAAGTTTTACATTCTATTAATTTCGGTTGTTGCGGTTTCAGGAGCTGTTCGTCTCAATCAATGGTTTTGTCGAACGTGTGGTTCGCATAACGTTGGCAATGATTGCAGATGCCGGGAATGCGGCTACCTGAAATGATTGAAAGGCTGGCGTGTTACAACCTCGTACAAACTTCGATCGTTCTTCGTGCCCTCCTTCCTCGATGATGGTCTATATGTCGATAGAAAGCAAGACTTTTTTTGAGTATATCACATTTATTTTCACCTTGTTTGTTGATAAAGATGCACAAAAGGCTGAGTTATCGCACTGCTTTTAAAAAAGCTAAAAATGCTTGGACGTTGGATTGCATAAAGAAGTTAAAAATGTTATGGGTCGGAATTAACTAATTTACGTGATGACTTTAGAGTACAATATGTTTGTATTTGATATGTTTCATGCAGGAAAATTCGTACATATTGGGTCCTATTCCTAAAGTATTTTGCTTTTTTATTTATCCTGGAAATTTACCACGTATAATTCCGCCCGGGACTCACGTGTTTTACAACAGATCGTGTTTACACTTTTTGTCACGAACACAATTGAAGTAGTCACGGTCTAGATACTGTTATTCGTTAACTAGAATAGTACAGATTGGATACGCAAAGGAACTATTTATACTCATTGTCTTTATACTGCATTTAGTTTGATTATGTTTCGAATAGATTTGCGCTACTTTTATTACTAGCAGTATTACCGATATGTAGAAACATCGTTTGAGGTTAAATCTGTCAGTTATTTTGCATACTTGGTTTGTTTATAACTTTTTATAGCCTTAAGCTATAACGGCCGGTCTTGATCTTTGTAAGTATGGAGATTCAACAACAAAACATGCAGACAACAATTCCAAACCTTTCCCTCGTCAATATACTAAACTTTTAAACAATTGAATATTTTTACAGGTTTTAATTGTTAATTCTTCCCTTGTGTTTTAATTCACTTCGGTTTTTATAAGTTTTACCGTTCACGCATAACTTATTCAGTTGATAAAGGCTGTAGTAAGACAGCCGAAAGCTTCTGTGTTTTCAATTTTATCCAGAGATCGTTTTTACACATTATATTATTATTTTTTCCTTTTGTATTTCAAGAGCGTTCTTATTTAAGCTATTATTGAGCTATTATTTAAGTACGTTAGTGTTTAACTACAGTTTTACCAAGCTGTTCAAACTAGCTATTCACGAAAAGACGCGTCTCCATTCAGTATCATGAGACTAGTATAGCTTCCTTACTGCATAGCGCTGAACATATATTCTTTTATATTTACTACTGGGTTGCCTCAGTAATACTCTACAAAAGAACTTGCAAATGGAAATATAAATGAAAAGAAATCAGATGTTCAGAAGTCCAGTAGCTTGAGCGAAACTGATGAGCGAATAAGAAACGCCTTGTTGAAGTTTATAGCTGCAGACAACAATCGTCGAAACGACTTAATTGTGACTGTGAGTGAACTTTCCAATACAAAGGTGAATATGATAATTGTTTGTATTACTGTTGTTTGCATTACGTTGCTGAACTCAAGTGTGTTTTATAATAGCTGTTTATTAGTTAGTCTACCACTAATATTGTTCATATTGTCTTCTGTTGTGCTTTTAAATATTATTCGCATGGTATGCAAAAGTATTGATAATTTAAACTATCACGAATACTTTCAATGACTGACATCTTCGAAAAAGCGGAGCGGTTATCTCCTTTATTACATGTTGAATATGAAGAATCGACAAACTACACTAGATCTCTACATGCACAGTTTATTTATTTTGAACATGTAACACGGCGCCGCCATATTCGCATCGATTGTGAACCAAGTAGAATTCCCGTGAGAAAGCTCGCACGTGCTTTCGAAAAAAGTAGAAAAAACGAAAGGCTGTACGACAATATATAAGGAAAAAACATGCCCAATTCTTCTAAAATTTATCTGTTTACTTCGAATTCCGCATTTAGTCGTAAAGAATATATATCACGCAAGTTATGCAAGGAAAGGAAAAGTCCGAAAACGAAAACTTTTAAGTATCGATTTCGATATTCCGAAACTCTAAGATCAAATATTTCTTTTGTATTATTTGCAATTGGGATTGATTTGCATTAAGTAACAGCTGTTTATCGACGATTTTCATTCTCATAAATCTCATTCGCCTTATAGATTCATAAAACATTTGATGAAATTATTATCGCGAATAAGTTCTAGTTTAAGAATGACTCAGTCATAAACTATTTTTTTTTATTAGAACTTTCGCAGTTTAGTTGATTTGTATTTTACATTAGATTGTTCAACATTTGCTTTAGTACTAATGTCAGGGATGTAGCAGTTAGTTTTTATCATGGTCCTGCTGATGTACTTGAACTGAGGTACTAGAAATGAATTTTTATCATAGGTTGTATAAAGCTTACTGTGTACCTTGGACTAATTAAGCTTTAGTGGTGGCTGACTTTTGTTGTTTTAAGTTTTAATACCGCAAAATTCCGATAATAAGCCACAAGGCTAATTTTTGGTCAAAGGGTCTTTTTTCCAATTTGGTTATTGTAGGAAAACAGATAGCTGTAGTGTTTTATTGTACCAATAAATTTTACTCAATTTCTATTTTATTCGTTTTTATCTTTATTCTTTCTCTTGCAGGATTTGAACTACAAAAAATTTATAGTAAGAGGAAGGCACAACTATACCACTATGATTAAAAGAGTACAAGGCACACTTATGAATTTACATTGTTTCAGTTGGCAGGAATTCCGAACCACAAGTTTTCTCTTTGTAAACAACAGCGCATGTATTTTTTCCATCCCCTTCCCTGATTCAGTTGATCCCTAATGCACCAAATAATAAATTGAAGGGTCTAGTGCAAAAACGACTTAAGTGACTTTTGATGAAGTACATTATTTCTCCCTACATTATTTCTGTTATCTCTTGATAACCATTGGAAGAATTTAGTGTTTCATACAAAGTCACTTACGTCGTTTTAGCACTAGGCCCTTATGTGAATGAAGCTTGACTTGATATAAAGTTAAATGGTACAAGGAAAAACAGTTTTGGATGCATAAAACTCCAAACAAGTTTTATTATAATTTCAGTAAAAAGATCAAGAGAAAAGCATTTTAAAAATAAAAATTAATATGATGACCGAGCTGTTTCTCCCTGAATCTTGGCATAATTTTAATGGACTCTTGCCATGAATGCAACATGGGAAAAATTAGATAAACTAGTAATCATAAATGGTAATGATAATGCAGCAAGGTTCTGGTTTGTGTTTTATTTTAGTTTTTGCATCAAAGGGCTTCTGTATTAATTGACTCCTAGTTGGTCTAGCAATGCCTCTTTTTTACCTGCCGGTGCCTGGTTGTTCAAAATCTGGTCAATTTAAACCTTGGGTAAAGCTAAAATTCATTCAACAATTTATTATTTCCGAAAGAAAAGGTTTACACTTCTTTTCAAATATTTCCTAGATTTTCCAGGAAAAAAAGGAAAAAAAACCCTTGTCAATTGCCAAATTACAGCACAAATCAGTCAATCTAAGGTTGGCAATAACAACAGAGGTTAGAAATATAATGCTAATCTTCTGAACAACTGGGGCATGGAGAGTTGTTATTGGCATAGCATAATATTGGGGCATTTTGACTTACTCCACCGTTGAATGCTCAATGAACGCTAAATTATGAATCCACTCGCATTTTGCGCAAAAGGTTTAATAATTAGATCAGCTATACACTAGCCAACCCAGTGTAGGCTTCCCATGCAAGCCTCTTGTTGATTTTTTTTTAAGCAATTTCAATAAAACTATTTTTTTCAAAATTGAAATTTTTTTATCAAAACAAAACGTACAAAAATGTAATAGAAAGTATCAAAAGTTTGATTTGAATATAACGTTAAACTCCCCCTCTAGACTTGTTTAGCAGAATTTGGGTTCAGTGCTTTTTTTCTCTAGTTTTGGTACATTAATTGGCGTAAACTAACAAAGTCGCTCTAACAAGACTTATAACATAGAGGGCAAAATTACTTCGAGCTAGATTGGATATCAGTGGGGACAATTTTTTCTTAATTCAGGGCAAAATTACTTAGTGCTGATTTGTCGCTGGTATACTTCCGAAAGTTTTCAAGGATTTTCCAAAAATTTTCAAAAATGCCTCCGAAGATTTTCCGATTTTTCTAAAAGATCACAAAAATTTATAAGAAACAATTTTAAATTAAGTTATGTAACGCTTTCTCGTGGGATACCGCGAAAAATGAAGAATTTTGCCCTCGATGTCATAAACATGTCACTCGCCTGGTTCCACGTAAGATTAGGATTAATATTACTTGTGTCTTCAACTTTTTCTAAATTTTGGGAAAAGTTGAAAAGACCCGTGAATTTAAACCTTAATTTTACTCGGCCCCATGCGATTACCTATACAAATTAAGAGTAGTCATTGCAAGGAGCAATAAGATTAACGAGGTCAAGGCCAGGTGAGGAGGAAGGATTCTTTTAAATGTATAGAATTTGTTTAAAAAAATACCTCAATATATTACTTAAAAGACTTCTTACTTTCTGCAAGGACTATCTAGTCAAACTCGATGTACTTGAGTCTGTACCCCAGTGGTTAGTGAGAGCGTCCGACTAGTATACGAAATGTCAAGGTTTTGAATCCCATCTGAAGTAGTTAGCACCTTTGTATTAAATACAACTATACTAACTTCCACACCAGTTTTTAGGCAGATAGTTTTATACCTAAAACGTGGAGAAGGAACCAATGACTGCTTCTTCCAAGTTCTGTTTCCAACTGTTTGGAAGAAACGACGAAGAAACTATGAGCTAGTGGATCACAAGTACCTATGCACCATAGTTTACCTTAACACTGGGGGGAAATGTATACATTAGAGGGCATTGTAAGTTTAAAGGTGGATAAGATTCAGCTATATTGGAAATCGTGATTTTGCGATAATGGAATTGTAAGCAGAGATAGAAAAACGTCTTTTCAATAAACCAGTTGTTACAATTCTCTTGACCGTTTACTTTGCGTTTTATTTTGCTATAAATATTCCCGAATGAGTGATTACAATTGAGAAATCTAATACTGTTTTGGCAATCTAAACCTTCTAGCATCAGTTTTTTTCTCCCTTCAAAAGAGTTGTTGAGTTCTACCAGAATGATTTGCAATTGCCTGCCGACAAGGAAAGACGGCTGACTCTAAGATTATTACAAGTTGACCCTTGGATTTTAAGATGATTTTAAAGCTCACTTGTTTAAATTTGTGCATCTTGACAGAATAACAAGCTGTCGATTAGCGCTGGCATGACACTGAACTGACGTTCACTTCTTGCATGTATTTTGATATAAGAAGCCAGCTCGTTATATGTTCGCCACAGAACAGCTTAGTGAAAGAACAATGATGGAATCATTCTAATATTTCATTATCTAATTTAGTTCAATGTACTTCGAGCCAAAGGTTTTGCAAATCTTTCTAAAGCTAGATCTGAAAAAAATGAAATTAAAACTAGATTACCAGAAAAACAAATTAATCGAATTCAAAATGAAGTTAAAATTACCGCGCTACATTCCTGCCCATAGGTAGCAATATTTAACCCACAGCCAAAATCTATTTAAACCACAGCCAAAATCTATTTGATTTAAACTTAAATTACATTTAAATTTAAACTTTCTACTAATTTTCATTTAATTTAAACCTAAAATAATTTTCAAAACACTTTTGAAAGTAGTTTGATTTAAACTTTTCCTATTTCATTTTAAAATTTTTCAAATATTTGTTTAAACATGCTTCAACACCTGTTTGAATTATATAAAGCGTTTAGTTTTAAAAACAGTGAGAAAAATCCATTTAAACTTCCAAATTTCATTTAATCTTCCTGGGGCGAGCTCGGCCAGATAACGTCGTTTTCATGCAGTATCGAGTTGCAGTGGCAGGCCTACAAGGCATCACTTACATCATTCAAACTTTGTGGTTTGTTTCACGCAGTGTTTAAAGTTTTGCTTTAACAATGCCAAGCATGTCTTTGGTTTTCGATAAAATACCATTTCTTAGACAGTATCTGTTTTATATTTGGTACTGCTGAGTTAAATTCTGTTACACAAGGGAATTAATAACTTTTCTTGGTTTTTGGGTTTCCGTTTTTTAAGCTGCACTTCTATATTCTCAAATTTGAATTCTGTGCAGGGTTTCTTCAATTTGCGTTTAATTTCTTTATATCATCGTTCTAAGAAGCAGTTTTTGAAATTTTTGATTTGGGCCATGAATTTGCTTTCATTGGACGGTTTGTCCCGAGGAGTCTAACTGCTTCGCTTTTAATTTACAAAGCACTTCTTTACTCAGGGGCCTGGTTGTACGAATCCTGGATAAGCTATCCGCCGGATAAAAGCTAATGGTCGCCCCTAATAAATCAAAGATTAATTGACTCTTTATAGATTTCTTTATCTCAGACTCTACCTAAAGTAATGGTTTAAAGTAATGGTGTCAAATGAACTTTCATTATAGTTTTACTGCAAAAGTGGTAAGGATAGCTTATCCAGGCTTCGTGCAACCGGGTTCTGGTAATGACAAGATTATTTGAAGCGTCTATATTGGAGTTTTTCAGTTTGTTTGGCGTATGGACACATCTTAAATGCCGCCTCATAAAAATGTTGTGACTAAAGAAGGCTGCTTCGCAATCTGACTTCTGCCGTGATTTTGATTGTCGGATGGATTTTGTGCTAGCGGCTGATGTAGTCTGTCAACAAAGCCGATT
>JAOBRD020959904.1:0-12145 GCA_027575215.2 Hydrozoanthus sils
TTGGTTATTCGATTTTTGAGTTCACAGATGACAACAGTTTTAATCTGGAACTTAAAAAAATAAGCTTGATAGGGACTCTAAGATGTGATCTACCTAATACCATTGTTAGATGTCAGAGTGCTTTTATATATCTGCCGTATAAGAACAAGAAGTGCGGCTTAACTCTTACCTAAATGCTTTGCCAGCGTAACCGCGAAATAGGCATAGAAAAGCCTCGGATTCACAAATCTGATGTCAGTGCATAACACTCGTTGAACCGTTCAAAGTATTTTCAGCTCATTACAATAAATTAGATCTTACAGCGCTTAACTGTAATCTTATTTCTTTTAACAAAGTGGATCTGAAAATAACAATAACAAATGCGCTTTACTTATCTCATATTTAACATTTGTTAGTTAAAGTAAGGTGTAGGTACTGATTGCCTAGAATAACCATAAGGGCTGTACGAACCAGGCAACCAGAACTCTATTTTGATAATGTATATTTAGATCGGTTTATGAGGGTAACATTTAACAGAGAAAGGATGAAATGATAAAAAGAACAAAAAAGTAGTAAGTTAAAAACAGTAATGAAAACCTACAAGAAAGAAGAGATTATATTATAACATTATGCCTAGAACAAGAGTTTAAAATATTTTCTAGTCTTCCTTTATACTTTTATAATCTTTCCGCTTGTGTGAATAATTCAGTTAATATATTGAGACAAGCTTTTCCTTTAATCTGGCCTTGAAAGTCTTAATAGATAGAGTTTTGTTTTTTTTTCACATAAAACTATTTTCTTCTGTTAGACTCCTTGATCAAGCCAAAATTCAAGCATTTAAAATTTCTTCTCTAAAGAAAGGTTTACGGTACTTATTAAACACTGTTTTGGTTTCCCACGGAAAAATACTTGTCTGATCCAGTATTACAGCTTAAACCAGTCTCTGTAGCTGTAAGACTTGAAACAAGAACGTAGATTAAAAAACTAACCTCAGGTTAGTGCTAATCCGCCTTCGAGAAGAACGAGATCCCGTTGTTCATCTGGAAGGTACTTATAGCCTCGATATGGATTTAGTAAGTTAAACTATTGATTAAAGATTTCAAACTTATGATTAAAGCTGCAACTTACAACACCACGTGACCATTTAAACCACGCGAGTGAGGTAGCACTGGATGACGTCACAATAAGCAAGGGTCTTTGTACGCTCTAATGGATGCGGTCTTATCAAGTGAGTTACTTTGTTTACAAGGCCGTCTAGCCAATCGAGTTACTTAAAGGACTGATAAAGATCTAGTGAGAATAACAGTAATAAGCTAAACAGAAAAGGAAAACGATGGATGAAGTTCAGTCCCCTCAATTAAAAAAACTGTACAGAGTTCGCTTAAGCCTACCGAATGTGCCAGGCCCGAAGCCTAACCTAATGATCTCCACAACTGACGTCATAGACAACCGCTGACAGGCGTTTCTGAGCCGTTGCCAAGAAACGTAAAGCCGACTTAAACTGGTCATTCTTGCTGTGAATATGGTTTCTCAAAACGAAAAAAACTCAATATTTCTATTTCCAAATCAAATGCTAGATATAGATTTAATTAGATAATTGACAATGTTTCGACCGTTTCTCACGACCTTCATCAGATCGATTGTGATCTGTCACGCAGATCACAAGACCGGCCAGCAAGACAGTGTTGGACAGTTCTTGAAGTGTATATATCACTGTCATGGAACTTGGTCTGTTAGAAAGGGATCTTTAAAAAAGAACAACAATATCGTTTATTTCATTAAAATAACTCTTTTCTAAATATACAAATTACCAATGTTGTGACGTCAAAGTCGGGAATCCAAAGGGAAAAACTAAAAAAACAACTGTTATCTCTATTACACGTGTTTGTGTCAAAGTGCAAAGTTTCAGGATCAATGATCTGGTATTTCAAGAAATATTGACTGTTTTGTAATTTTTTTCCTTTGGATTCAAATGCATACTAACGGTGTATTATGCATTATATATAACAGTTCAATATTTTGACGCGTGAACTATACGTAAGAGCGACTCATATACTAAAAAAATACTGCTTCTGTCCTGAACCACTATTAAACAGTCTTATCGCTAAACATAAACTGTTCTTTTTTGTTTCAGATCAGTAGAGGCCACAGATAAACTTGAACGCTTGTTTAAGAGAAAATAACATAACAAGAACAGCAATAAACACTTCCTTGTAGCTTATTTAGGTCGCCGTGTGACGGCTTTTAGTTTTTCTGTGATTTAGATTTTCCTTTTTAAGGTATACACGCGAACTTTAACTATTGTTTTTAGTGTAAATTTGTTTGGGGGAATGGTACACAAACAGGATGCTGCATTTATCAGTATGTTTGTGCGGGGGACTGGGGCGGAGTGGGGGGGTGAGATTGGTGAATTTGTTGTTCAAAGAGATGCGATTCCTGTTAAAAACCTTTTATGAAATGTTTGAGCTATACACTTGCTTCACCTCCCCCCCCTCCCTGGGTAACAATACTGATAGGTACATCAATCACAAGGCAGTTTTTAACTGCTTGATACTAGACATGCATTTTAGGCAATTAGGTGTCTTAGGGGGAACAGACACAGCGTGGTTTATTTGTTGTGATAACAAAAGTTGTCACTAGAAGCTGGAACTCAGTCGAAATAAACCAATGGGTATTTGAACTGTCTCTTCAGATTTGATTCTGTGTGGCAATGTAATGTTGGAATACAATTACCGCCCTCACATTGAAAGAAGCAACACAACAAATTGGTCAATTTTGGCAAAAATACAGTTGAACTTAAGCGACAATGAACCAACAACTGGCTTAGTTCGTAAAAGTTAAATGGCCGTTTTTGGCAAAATGGAGTCGAACATTATGCGCGCATGACAAATTATTTTAAAGTCATAGCAGCTATAAATTTTCAAAAAAGCTAGTTTTTGGTCGATTCTTGCTTTAGTTCAACTTTTTTTTGCCAAAATCAGCTCATTTTGCAAAAGGTCACATAACACTTTAGGCGAGAATCGACCAAAAACTAGCTGATTTCGGAAAAGTTACAAAAACTTTTAGCCATTTTTAGCAAAATAGAGTTGAACATGACGCGCATGACTTAACACATTTTGTAAACTAAGTCATGGCGGCTAAATTTTCCAAAATAAGCTGGTTTTTTGCCGATTCTTGCTTAAGTATAACTGTTTGTTTGCCCAAAGCAGTTCATTTTGCAGGTCACAAAGAATTTTAACCGATGCTGGAAAAAAATGTTAAGCTTAGCGATAATGGACCAAAAACTAACTTATTTTGAAAATTTAGCCGCCATGACGCCGTTCGTCTTTCCACATACCTCATACGTTGGGTCGACTAGTATCGGACACTAAGGATTTATTCAAAGGAGTTATAGATCTTTTTGTTAAAGAAGAATTCATTAACTCTTGCCCAAAGGAGCTAGCTGTTTACCTGCGAGAACGAGCACCAGAGATATTAGATAAAATGGCAAAGATTGCTGACCAGTACTTGGAAGCTCATGGCAGACGTTTGTACGGACCAGGACGCGAGTCAGCCCCGACAGAAAAGTCTGAAAAGAAGAAGCCCTTGAACGAAGGCTTGACACCAATATAATGCTATCGGTGTGGTTCACGAGGGCACATGGCTGTTAACTGTTCAGCCCAGACAGTGAGGCGTTGTTACAATTGTGGAAAGAAAGACCACGAAGCACGGAACTGTAGATCTAACGTTCCAAAGTTAATCAGAGCAATGCAAGTAGGCCACGACCTAAAGGACAGCTAAGCGTAGGGTGCCTTGTACAGACACCTCCTCTCAAAGCCTCGCCAGAAAAAATCCAGTCTTGCACCAAATATGACCAGCTGCTTTTGGCGTGTGGTAAGAAAGTTCCGTTATTACGCAGTGCGTGCGTCCAACCTTTGTCTAGTGCCAGAAGGTGCCTGTTGTTAAGGGCCAAGTAGCCGCGGGAAAACTGTGAACATTTTAAGAAACACTGGATGTAGCGGCATTGTTGTCCAGAGAGGCATTGTAACCGAGGAACAGTTTACGGGTGACTTCAGCTTTATGCTACTGGGCCCGGTTCCTCAAAACCCGATTAGTGCTAACACAGGATTAAATACCATGGCAACCAATAGGTTTTGTTAAGAGTTAACCCTGGGTTAAGTTAATCGGGGTTTTGAGGAACCGGGCCCAGATTAACAACACTGGCAAGCCGTTGAGACAAGTCATGGTACCCTCCCCGTTAGAAGGCAGTTGATAGAAGTGGCCCATGGGTCAATAATGGTTTGTCAATCAGTGGCATTTTCTGGAGGGGAACTTTTGGTATACGGTCCCCATGATCACAGTTTTCTGACATCTGTCACAAGACCTACAATGTCGCGATACATCACCTTGAATACCTGGCCAGTAAAAAGCACTCAAGATCTTCTCTTTTGTTTTATTGAGACCCATATGGCCGTCCATTCAAGCGGGTGACAATTGATTTGGTTGGCCCATTTAGTCTCCCTAGTGAACAAGGGCGCCGTTATTTATTGACCCTTGTGGACTTTGCAACCCGTTACCCTGAAGCTGTAGCCCTCAAGAACATTGACACCTGGACGGTCGCAGAAGAACTAGTTAACACATTTTGTCGTCCGGGAGGGCCTGAGGAAATACTTACTGACCGTGAACCCAGTTTGTGTCAGACTCCATGAAGGAGTTGACTCAGCTACTGAGAATTAAAACAGCTGAACATAACACCGTATCATCCCATGTGCAATGGCCTTTTAGAGAAGTTCAACGGTACACTTAAGACACCTATGCAACGAGAAGCCAATACAACAGCTACATCAACCCACCACTATTCGCCCAAGAGTCATAGGTTTTACCGTTTCACTTGCTGGCCGGAAGAGCCGTACGTGGACCGATGTGTATTTTGAAGGAACTGTGGACAAGCGACATTGAAAAATCTTAAGCAAAAAATAGCTCCAGTACGATTTTGAGCTCAGGGAGCTTGAAGAAACGCTTGAAATCGCACACTGCGAGCCACAGAAAGCGCAATAGGGAGGAAAGCATTACAATGAGCGGATTGCAAAGGTGAGAAAGTTCAACCCTGGTGATATACGGCCAAAGAATCCAAATATTGCGTCACTTTGGACCCGAACTTAACGGAGGTACAAAAGGCAGAACTTATGAACTGTGCAGAGAAGTTTTCAAGCTTATTTACCAGGCTCCAGGTACCACAAACCTGATTGAGCACCACACCAACTTCACTACAAAGAGCCCGTCAGAAGTAAACTTTATCTACAGCTATATAGCATGCATGAAGAGCTAAAGAACGACTTAGATGATATGATCAAGATGGGAGTCTACAGAGAATCAACATCCCCATATTCCTTAGCAGTAGTCGTTGTCAAGAAAATAAGATAACACCAACAGGGTATGCGTAGACTATGGCAAGCTGAACAAACCGACTGTGGTTGACCCAAAGTCATGCAAGCCGCAAAAGACCTGTTCCGTAAGTTAAGTGGAGATAAGCACTTCTCCCGAATCGACTTAAGCAAGGGATACTGGCAAATCAAGGACCCAGAAGAGGACCGACACAAGACTGCCTTTGTCACTCCTGATGATTCGTACAAGTTCCTTAAAATGCCATTCGGGATGGTGAATACTGCCGCGACATTGAAACGTGGTATAAAGAAACTTATTGATGGTCGATTACCACTGGGATGACATAATTGTCCACATCCCTACCTAGGAAGGGCACCTTCATGCCCTGAACAAACTGTTCGAACGTCTCTGGCAAGCCTGCCTGACAATCAAATCAAGAACGTGCCTCTTTGAAGCAAAGACGATTGACTTCCTTGGTCATCATTTGAAACGGGGAATGATTGAAATCCATGGAGACAACGTAGAAAAGACCAACAATGCTAAAAGACAGTCAAACAAAACGCCAGTGCGTTCATTTAGGGGCCTGACAGGGTATTACAGAGATTTCATCCCTAACTTTGCTGCAATCTCAGCACCTCTCTCAGACTCACACGTAAAGGACAGCCTAACAAAGTAGCCTAGTGTGATGCTCAAGAAAAGGCTTACCAAATCCTCAAGACCCTATTTGCCAATGAACCAATTTTGCACCTTCCCGTAACCGATGTATCTGATTATGGAGTGGGCGCTGTACTGATGCAGGAGCATGACAGTAAGCTGTTTCCTGTTTGTTATGCTAGCAAGAAGCTCGCTAAGCGAAACTATTGTACAATTGAGGAGTGTTTGGTCATTCTGTGGGCCCTTAAGCGATTCAAATTCACCTATATGGAGTACAGTTTGTGCTACAAGTTGACCATGAACCCCTGAAGTACTTGAACTGTGCCAAGTTCAGTAACGGCCGACTGATGCAATGGGCCATGTTTCTACAGAGCTCCAATTTCCGAGTTGAAGCTGTCAAAGGATCTGATGTGGCGCAGACTACTTGAGCCATATTATCATGAACTCTACCAAAAGTGTCAAAAGGTTTTTTTAGATTTCGCAAATTTTTGTTGGTGCAGAAATTTTTGGTAAATTTCTTCTCCGTGACGAAGTTATTTGCAAAAAATTGTACATTATTGTCCCTTTCAGAACTTTCTAGAATTACCGTTAGAACCGTCAAGAACAGTCTAGAACCCTTTAGAACATTTTGCTTTCATTAAGAACATTCAGGAATTTTCCATAGAACATTCTAGCATTAAATGATAATTAAAGGCAAAGAGAAACTCGGCAAAAATCTGAGCCCCAGATGGGAATTGAACCCACGACCCTCCGTGTTCTAGTCGGATGCTCTTACCACTGAGCTACTGGAGACTATATGGTGAGCAAGGAGAGTCGTAAGTTCAATTCCCATCTGGGGCTCGGATTTTTCCGAGTTTCTCCTTGCCTTCAATTATCATTTAATTATTGGTTCATCGTTTATATACTAACATTCTAGAAGCAACAGAACTGCATAATATTCTGGAATGTTCTAGAATGTGTTCTAGAATGTTCTAGAATGTTCTGGAATGTTCTAGAATGTTCTGGAATGTTCTGGAATGTTCTGGAATGTTCTAGAATGTTCTGGAATGTTCTAGAATGTTCTGGAATGTTCTGGAATGTTCTGGAATGTTCTGGAATGTTCTAGAATGTTCTGGAATGTTCTGGAATGTTCTAGAATGTTCTGGAATGTTCTAGAATGTTCTGGAATGTTCTAGAATGTTCTAGAATGTTCTGGAATGTTCTGGAATGTTCTGGAATGTTCTGGAATGTTCTGGAATGTTCTAGAATGTTCTAGAACGTTCCAGAATATTCCAGAACATTCCAGAACATCGTGATGTAACTTCTTAAAATAGAATACGTATGATGAAATGACACCTTAAAACTTCAAAAGAAAATTTATTCCAATCGACATGTACAATTTATTCATTCCTTATTTACATACAGCAGATTTGCCTATTTTCCTTTGTGCAAAACAAGTTATAAATACGAAAAATTTGACCTAATTGAAAAAATGTAACTTACAATAGGCGATTTGCACTAACAGGTCACGTGACCCTTTGGTTGGCAAGCAGGCTAAAATGAGTTGCCAGATATGATGGCGGTCGAGTGAAACACTGCCAGAAAAACCAGGTCAATATTTATCCATCGTCATGAATTGATCCCATACTTCAACGAAGTCAACAATTTCAAGCATTTTAGTGATCTGAGTGATGCTCACACCCAAGAAACATTCTAAGGGAACCATTTTAAAAGTTGTTTTAAGTGCAGTCACTTGTTGCTAGTTGCAGCATTTTGACCTTGGATTGAATTTCAACTTGTTGTTAAATGGGCTACCTCGCTAGTTTTTCTACCCAAACATGCCATTTTCCTGATAACAGCAGAAGCTTTTTTCACCAAAACCAATTAAGCTTTTCGGAAGCCATAAAATGATTTTCAGATGAGAAAATTGCAAGCGTCGGCTTTTTTTGTCTGTCATGCTTTCAAAAGTTCGTTTCACGCCGGGTCAGTGGATCTTGATCGTACAAACAAGGCTTTCTCAATTGTGATATCTGTCATTTAATGTCCGCCGAAACATTGCTAAAATTTCAGAGATTAGATTTAAATTTTGAAACATTTTTTTGCTGAAATCAATGCAAGGACAAAAACTATCAAAAGCGTTCTTTTTGGCGACTTTTGGAGAATGTTTTCTATTATTCATTTGTTGTCAAGTTTTGTTTACAATAACATGTAACTATCACTTTAAAATCGTCATCGTGAGGCCTAGAATTTCCCTTTTTGTCCTTTAGATACATAATAAATAATATTTAGATAACAATGAATAAAGAAAGCCAGCAAATTTAGTGAAATTAGCATTTTTAGTTTCTTATTAGAATGACTTCCACTGCGAAAACTGCGTCAAGTAGTAATAGACTATGTTCTGACCACAGCCACTGGCTTTCTCCCAAACCATGCCAATGATACTTTCTCATAAAAAAGACATCTCTACGGCTTCCGATAAAACTATGAAATTGAATTAGCGAAATAACTGCAGCTGTTTTCAGGGAAAAACATGTTACTTACAACAAGTTGAAGGTCAATTCAAGGTCAAAATGCAGCAACTCGCAATGAGTGACTGCATTTAAAACAACTTTTAAAAGATGCCTTTGAAAGTTTCTTGGGTGTGAGGATCACTAAGACTTATCTATAATGCTTAAAAATGTTGAGTTTATTGAAGTAAATGAATAATTTATGAAGATGGGTAAAAACTGACCTGGTTTTTCCGGCAGTGTTTGACTCGGCTGCCAAGTCACTGAAGCCCACTTGCCAGCCAAAGGGTCACGTGACCCGTTAGTGCAAATCGCCTATTATTTGCAACTTTTCTTGGCTTTACTTAAAACTCGTGCAAATCTATGGATGCGAATAAAAACCCGCTTGCACGAGATGTATCAATAGGAATATGTTCCCTGGTGTATACTACTGTAATTCTTCCTGAAATTTTGTTCTAATAGTTTTCTTTGTCATATCGAGGCTGATCAAAAAACCCTATATGTCCACTCTCATAACCCCCTTCCCAACCCCAAATACTTAACGCTATTGTCGTCTCTATACAAGACAAAAAAACTCGTAAGGTGCCAGATATCTGATAAGCTTTCCTAATATCAGGGGTCAAAACGAAAATAAAAACAAATCCGGGAGTCTGAAGCGTTACAAGCACATTTTTAGGGAGCGAACTTAAAACTTCAGGATCCCAAGTTCAGCAATGGCAGCTTTGGAAATTAGATTTTAAACAAGGCTGTTACGGGAACAAAGACTTTCTTCTTTACGCGATCTTATCCTGCTAAGTTTCAACAAATCAAAGTCATAAAATATCGAAAAAAACTACATTGGACTGTTTTAGAAATGTTAGGGCGACAGTTTATGAATAGGCTGCCTACAGGCAACAAGTTTTTTGAGTTAGGTTGCGGGATTGAATTCCCTTTCCACAGAACTACACGAGCTTTAAGTACAGCCAAGGAGAAATGTAACACCCTGTAGCAGCAAATATTCCCTATGGATTTAACAGACTCTGTATTTATCTTAACCCTTTCAGCCCTGAATTTTTTTCAATTTCTAACTTCTTACAAAAGTCATACAAAATAAAGACATTTAGTAATGAGAAATTGGGAATTAATCAAACATTGCTCAAATAGTGAAGACAAGCAAAATTCTCCTAAACCGGTAATATGAAAAGTATGGGTTCTAGTTGGGAGAATTTAGCAACACATCGTTTGACGTATTTAGGGCTGAAAGGGATAAGCTCAACCTGAACATATGTGCCAAGTTATAAATTGGAATCCGTGTGACTAAAACACCTAGGAACTCGAGTTAGTTTGGTAGTCTTTGGAGTAATTTGACAACCTGTGGCTTCCTGGCCACAACTATTTCAACACCCTATAGCTGTTAGTTACCATCTCTTGGACAAGGCTTCTAGTGCGAACTCAAAAATTCTTTAGAATAATTTGACAATCTGTGGCTTCCTGGGAACAACTTTTTCAACACCCTATGGCTATCAGCTACCTTCACTTGGACAAAGCTTCTAGTGTGTACCAATACTTGGGCTGTAAAAAACTTCTCCGTTTCGAATTCTTCTACAAAGCTCACTAAAGAGTAGCTTTCTTTCTTTCAAAACCCCCTTGAGGAATCCCCTGTTCTCCATGGCCCTACGGGAAAGGTACGGCAGTACTTCCTCCACAGGTCCGTACGGAACATACTTATAAACTGCATAGTTTCGTTGGCCTAGCAAGGAAAGACAGATGGAGAGCTATTTTAAAATTAAATTTTTCTACCAAAGTCCTATTAGTTGTCTGAGAGACGACAAAATCGACAGCTCTTCTTCAATTCGAGGATTTTTCCAGACCTTTATTAAGAAAATCTACAGTATGTGGGACCTTGTGCCGCATGAGACCCAAGACAGAATGCTGTTTGTAATCTAGATCCAAATAGGAAATCTTGCCTGTAGGTTTACACCTATAGGCTTGGTTTCCGAATAAACAATTCTTAACAAGTAAGTTTTGCATTCTTTTAAAAGTGAGGCCGAAAAAGTCGCACCCAATCTTTTCTAAGGTTTTTCCAGGCGTCAAAATCGTTTTTTTTTAATTTTTAAGACTTTCAAAAATTTAAACAAGGAAGTGCGCTATAATTGGCCTGTGTCAGGCGATCGTCAATTTAAGTCGAACCACAACTTTTGAAGAGACATGCCATGAAACAAGTGGACTATTCATATGTAAATTTGTTTCATGTAACATATGAATAGAATAACTTGTTACTTCAGAATCATAAGCTTTTTTTGTCGATTTCTGTTTCTAATGAAAGGAAATTTTAATGAACTTAATACATAACATACAGTAGTGGTAAAACGAAACACAAGCGATTTGCAAAACGCGTTTTGCCAATGATCAAAGGTGTGAAAACCTCGAAGAAAAAACTACATTTCAATGAAATTTTCTTATAGAAACAAAGAACGAAACAAACTTTACTTGTGTTTTTTTTTGCAAAGACTGTATCTAAGAATTTCAACGATTTGGTTTTTAGCGGTTATGAGTTTCTTTGTTTTTATCGCTCAGAGAAAAGTTTAACCGCCACTTGGTTCAAAATTTAAATTTTGAAAGGTATGAGATGTGGGAGGACCTAACCCTTTTGTAGCGCAGTTTCTTGTTTATGAACGGTGGAAAACCTGTTTATTGTTTCGATGAAAACCGAGCTAATATTTTCCTTACCTAATGTGAAGGAGATCTGGTCGCACATTCCAAGCAACTGGCCGAAAAACACTTTGCGTTCATCAGGTCGAAGTCCAAGTTCATTCATTCTAACGAGAGATTGGTCAGAGCTTGGTGAATAAGAAGAATCTGGAACAATACAAGTCGAACTGCAGATTCTCACAAGTAAACATTATGACAGAAAATAACTAATTCAATTACTGGGAATTATGGCAACAGTTCACTACAAAGCGGTCATATTGCGTGACCTTCATCAGACAACTGCCGAGTTGTCACGTGACTCAATGGGATCACTTGACAATCGGAAGGAGACACCTTCGAGAGTGCAGTCCCCTTAATGAGCCAGCCCATGCCGCAGCCCCTTTCCTGTTGAGTAACGGATTCACAAACCGTTTCCACACCTCCTCCCCCTCAGTGGTGCCACTGTTCCACTCTGTCCAAGATCTTCCATGTCCAATTGAGTCACGTGACAATTCGGCAGTTGCACGATGAAGGTCGTGCAATACGGCAGCAACGTAGCGAACTGTTACACTAATTTCCAATAAGTGAGTTCATTATTTTCTATGATCATTTTCAACTGGATGTTACGAACACGGATTTCTTAACATCAAGTACCAATCAGGGTGGAAACTAAAATGGGATGAGTACAAAAACCTTTTACAAATATTAAATCTACTTTCTTAACTCAATTTAAGCGATATAAATATTAAACTCTAACTCTAGTTACAAGCATATGGAGAGAAGAACCTTTTTTTGAAAACTGCACGACAGAAACTGCTAATAATTCAAATATTTATATACATACAAGGCCCACTTTGTGACATTAATGCTCTTGATGCTGGAGAAATTGTATCTGACCATTGGAACAGATAATGTTCAGGGTTCCTGCAGCTAACACCTGATCAAATTTAAGACCTTTTTAAGACTTTTTTAAGACCTTGCATAAAATATTT